>SJOL01006915.1:68954-111315 GCA_004794785.1 Opisthorchis felineus | reverse complement strand
CTCACAAGAGACTAGGGGGCGAACTATCCAATGGAGATCAGGTCATAAGCTGGCGGCTAAAGATGAAAGCCGTTGCCAGTAAATACAGTCATCCTGGCGACCTTACTTTATCTCTAAGAGAGCACACTACTAGTTGGACATGAGGACGAACGTGAATTAGTCGCATCTCCACCAAAATTTCCATGTCCGTACTACTTTCTTCAGTGCCTTGCTCAGAATTTTCACCGATCCATGTGCTAAAAGAACATGCTCCAAACTGCGAACCGATGCGGTCTTCATAAATTTCAGCTGTTTCCTACGAGCAGCAGCTCTCAAATTCCAAGCAATGATCAGTGAACAAAATTAGGTTTACATGTGGGATCACTGTAAACCTGTGCACGGGTTATGGTTGATGATGATATTAACAATTGTACTACGACTATTAATGATGATGATAGTGATAATAATGATAATAATAATGACGCTGAGGATGATAATGACAACAGGTAGGATTAACCGAGATGAGCCACTTTAGGTGACGAATGGCAATAGTGCGGGTTAAGCAGCAGGAGTATTTTACTGTGGTGGAAAATTTTGTGATATGCACACTGTCAGGACCGGCTCACATCCCATTCTGGGCACATGCAGGAATCACAAGTAGTAACGAAAATTTAGCTCAGCAACCATAGCTGACAAAAAACGAAGCTTTTTACTGGAAATGAATGCTCAATGGATGCAAGTGGCTGATATTTCTGAAAGTTTGTTTGATCCTTATTCACACATAGGTTCAGCAGAAGCAGAAGCAATGCCTGAATTCCCCACCACTAGAATGTCACATCCTCTAGCGACGAACAAACGGAACAATCCTCGAAGTTCAGGGGACTACTATGCTTGTTCCATTCATCATCCAAATTAGCAGGCGGTCTGTAGTGCTGCAACTCAGATTTAGCTGTTGGTGATTCCGGGATTTGTAGAATTCACGTTCACATCAGTCTCGTTTGAACAATCCTCCTTCTGTCTTGGCACACTCTGGTGAGTTCACTAGAGCTCACAAACAGTACATATCCTTGGCATGTCGGGGCATCCACCAGCGCACGCTGGACACGCCTGGATCATCACATCTGAATAGGTGATATTGTTCACAAATACACTAATTGCATATCAATTTGGTTTTGACGGGAGACTCACCTGGGACTCAACTGAATCTCTCGTATATGATGTTTACGCTTGGACGATGTGGTTGGTTTGCCCGACACCTCGAACGATGGCCCAGTAACTGTTCTGGATGTGTCGGTCGACTGCCCCCTCTGTCAGGACTTCCCAGTCAGGTAGCACCACGGATGCTTTCTTTTGGCGCTTTTTCCCAGCAAATATTTTACCTCATAATTTACTTCCATCGTGAACTGATGCTCTTTCAGAATGTGATCTAAGAGAGGGGTACCAAATTTGCTATGCACTAGTCTGAGGACGCATTTACATCGGTCTTATGTTAGCTCAGTCATTAGGCACTGCGAACATTTTGAATATGGAACTGAACGAATAAGCAATACAACTGTTGTAGGCACTATAATGTTTGTTCAAATTTCCTCACGGTAGCTGGGGACGAATTTGCTGTTGAATTTGTCAGAAGGAAGAAGGATGAGAATAGATAGAGCAGTGGCCAACAAAATGTCTAGTTTAAGCCGACTATCGGTGCCAAATGATGAATGTGTAACACTATGTGAAAAGGTTCGTTGCCAAACCCGTATGTTTTAGCATCGGAGCCTTGTGCAGACTACAAATGTTCCACATTGAGCTGCGTGCAGCAAACATCAGCGCCTCACAATCTAGTTTACCATGATGGAAATTTTATGGGGTCATAAACGCGCATACACCAATGGCGCTTTGGCGTCAACAACGACGCTGGCTTGCACTAACACATTCCATCACAACCGTGTGCTGCCTAATGGTCTAACACTATCTGCGGTGGAGGTGGCCAGCTTTTCATTCGGAACACACAAACCACAAACATCCTGGTTTTATGGACCAGGAATCGTGTACATATCAGCCTACTCGACCATCAAACTGTTTATTGACGACCACACCAAGTTCTCAAGTCATTTCGTCAGAACTGCTTACGTTCTCGCTGTGGAGGCAAACACGATGGACTCTTAGATATACTGAGATCATGTGGATAACGTTACCAAGATGTCAAGTTGAGAACTGATAGACATATTACGAGGAAATTTATGAAGCTTCCCGGGTGCGCATTAACTTCGACCACTTCTAGGTCATCTTGCGTGGACCGTCATGATCTGCAAAGAATTTCGAGCAAATATCACATAGAGTAACAACATTTCCGTAGAAGAGCGAAGTCAGCAAAAATTAAAAAAGAACATGGTGTTATCAGACTACTTAGGTCTATTATTTAGAATGCTGTGTACCGTGCTCCGCTGTTTTAACTAGATTCTACGTCATTACAATACAGGTGGCTAGGCGGACCAAAACGCTAGGTATCCAAGCGTCCAAAGTAAGTCCTATTTAAGGTAAACTACACAGCAAGTCAGACCAATCAGGAGGCAACTACAACTTTTCTGTCAAAGCCTTGCGACACCCCACATCTTTCAGGTGCGGGACGAATAGAACTGAATAGCCCAGAGTAGGTTATCCGTGTGATTTTATTTACATGCAAGTGGTTGTAAAGTGAACTGCACTGTCCAGTTCAAACTTTCAGCTACGAACGATGTAACGAAGGACACACTGGTTCCATCTACTACATCTTTGTCCATCGAGGATAAGGAGAATTGGGGAATGGCAGCGTTGGAGGCGTTGGAGGAGATGGCCTAATCAATTAAGTGACGTCGAGTGGTTCTGTTCGTCCGGTATGGCAGGGGGTGGGAGAGCTACCTAATGAAGGAAATAACTTCAATACAGGTTCGCCATTGAACGAGTGACATACCCATTGCTGTCAAGGTCACTAACGGGTGGTATGTCCCGAGGACCCTATGCGGAGAGACGGCAGTTGCTAGCATGGCTGATCTGACCTAAAATGGTTATTCCTCTTCGTTATTAATTTATGGATTGGCCACCCGGTACATGGCTGGTTAATAGTAAAACGCACTGTGGATCCAGTGTAAATTTAAGGGAAAGGAATATCAGTTATCTTTTTTTGGAACACGCATTTATATCTCACATAAATCGTCATTCTCAAAAGTTAAACTAGGTACATGCGACTGGTACCGGTTTCTTGAGTGAAACACTGTCACTTTATAAAAAGTAATCCCTCCCTTCAGAGACCTCTCCGAAGAGAAGCTACATCACAAAAGCGTCCGCCTTCATCCAGGAGCTAGTGTGCGATCCAGCTAAAAAGGACATTACTTTCATCCCGGTAGTAGGCTGTCACAAAACACCGGTGTGAGTGAATAATTGAATGGCGTTTCTCTTTATAAGAAACTTCCACGTGTGAAGAATCCTTGAGGATGAAGCACTTTTGATGATTTCAAAAGCGAATTGTGAATACAGGGTTCTCTTTACTAAAATAAGTTTCCAGCCCAAGAAACAATTTGAAGGGACTGTTTTTTAGGATCAAATTTTTTATCGCGGTGTGAATCTCCCCGATCAGAAAAATACTGTATCCATCTTGACAGTTATTCATGGTTTAACTCGCTGTGGCACCATTGCATCCTCAAAGCACTTTGCTCAGTTTTCCGATCATCCAAACTGTGCATAACATTTTCGCACGAATGCGCATGCGTGCGCACCCGTGTCTGGAGCTGGTATCGCTCCATAGAGTGGACATCGTTTTCCTCAGGTTCGTGGGTATGTGACAGAAAAGTGCAGATCACGAGCCCAATCTCACAATCTTTCGGGCGGGGCAGAACTCCGGTGCAACTGAGTCCGACGACTAGGAGTGCGCCGTGTGTCTGATTACCTCAGCAATACGGTGTAGGCAGACCGGTTGAGCTTGGCCAAGCGGAGCGCTAATTTAGTGGTGAGCTCACACTGACATACAGAAATGACGAGACCTACACAGTCTCGCCAACCGAAAGATCGATAGCAATGAGTGGCCTTCAAGTGAAGGAAGGATGCGATAGCAAACTGCCAGCCTTCCTCTGATACCAGCAAAAAGGAAAGCCACCCTTTAAACTGAAATCGCCTGTAAGCAGCACGATACTAGGTGATCAGCCAGGATGTCAAGAATAGGTTGGTCTACAAAAGGTTCACCAGGACATCGTGGTTCGCTTACGCTCTTGAAGAGCGTTTAGAAACGGAACAACGAGTGCGCATTAGTTATTTATAGAGTGAGTGCATATACAACGCACCGGCTTCCAACAATCTGTACCAGAATTTGGGTTCTGTCCCTGGGAAATATGTGGGAAGGCAGATTACCAAGTTCCAGCTAACGGAGAGCATGTGCGATGCAAGTATGACTGATCAATCTTGGTCCATTACACACCAAATTCTATGCCGATATCGTTTTCCACGAAGAGGAAAAATCTCACATTTAAGTCTAAGCCAGATGGCTTAGTGCTGCAGTTCTTGGGAGTATGCGTAAGAAGGATTTTGTGAGAGATAAGGACCTTTTGGAAACCACAATCCCAAGAGCTACGTTGTGAAGATCCAGCGGCAAAGAATCTAGTCGTGATTTTTGGAACATCTTTAAAATATATTTTTAGTGCTGTTGACAGATCAGTCTGGTTTCCTTCTGAAAAGCAATTTTTACACCTTTTTGTGCAAAAAATGATGCACTTCAGTACGTCACTACGCGAACCCAGCACAGTCCGAAGATCATGGTTTAGGCTTGGATTCTTGGTGAAAAACTCATCGGGTCTTTTTTCTCATAGGGATTATTCAACAGTAAGAAGATTTTAATCTTACGGATTCGAACTTCTTTTAGCGCGGTACTATAGACTGCTCTTGGAAGACAGTGTACGGGCGTAGTTAGAAGCCACGAGCGATTTCAGCGAAATATAGTGGCAACAAGTTGGCTCGTCTCCGCTTCATGCTTTCGGAATTTGTTGACAGCAAGATTTTGCACAAGATGGATTGGCCTGGAAGGTTCTCTTCGGTGCCCACCGTGATCATGTGACTCTATCCCTTTAGCTTTTTTCCTTAAGGTCATCTTAAGCCTGTGGCCTACCGGAACAGACCATCTACATTGGAACAGTTGAGAACAAAATTTGTCTATATATGTCATCGGATTATACCATGAACAATGGAAAAACTTATGGACAACTGTTATGAAAGAATGTTGCACTGCATACAGACTGGTGCTGGTCATTCTGAGCACCTCTTAGGTGGACAATTTCATGTTTCCTTCCTGATTCCCTCAATGTACTCTTTGTTCACATGGAAATGAATTCATTGCTAGTCCAAACTCGAGATGTTTGGTATCAAAACGTTCGTGTGGATGTATCATTCTTGTGTTAATTACAGTCTGTGGTTGAACTTTAGTAGTCTTAGCATCCATTTGTAAATCAAGCTGTTGTGAACGAGATACTCAAACGCATATCAACTACATCTTTCATTTGTAATATTCAACTGAATGTGCTACACGAGGACCGCCTCGTGTTTCAGTTTTGGACGAATATTCATGGTGCGAGAAGACTTGCACTCAATCGATCGAAATCTCTTTCTTTATTTGTTAGCCGTGTTCTTCCGGCATCAACTGATGTGAAGTATCTCAGATGGTTGTCTCGCCTTCAACCTGTTTTTACCAAGGCCTGGCGACTTTCTTTCTATCCTCGCAGACTGGAAGTGCTATCTATTCCTCTAAGTCCTATTCACACACTTGTTACTTTATGTGCTCTTTCTCACCATCTTATTCCCTAGCCTCCCTCATAAGTTACTGAAATAGATTTTCAAGTGCAGGAATGTTCTAGGCTTCATACTGTTCAGCAGACGCTTTGATGCATGTAACGGCTTTGCCCACAACTGATTAGCTGACGGCGAACACCCTATCTATCCAACTCTACATGCAGTCATATCAACTTCCCTACGCTCGGTCAACGAAACCGCTACAGCGGGAGCCAATGCATCTTGGTACATTGTTTACAGCCGAGTGACTAATGGAGTGACTGACAGAAGTCTATTGGTTCATTGATTTAGCACTAAGCTTTGCGTAAAGATAAGGCTGGTGAGTGACCAGTAATCAGAAATCTGGCCACTGCTATTCTAGGGTACAGTGGACCTAAATCGGACTAGGAATCCCCCCATTTGTTTTCTATATAAATTTAGATTAAGACACTTTAAACTCCAATTCAGGGAGTGGACGTGTGGTAGACGGTTCGAACTTGAACCTACCGCTTATTTATCGTGATTTCGTGGGCGGTAAGTTGTAGTGAAAACGTCAGTTCTCCCCAATCGTCCATCGTTCTGACTTCAATCGGCGTTTAATTATATCTTCTGAGGTTAGTTTGATTATGAAAGTTAGACATACTGACAAGCCTCATGTTGGTGAAACCGCTAATGACCTTGAAAGTTTCAGTCAGGCCGCTTATTACTCCTATCGATTGAAAACAGGTGCAAGCATTATAGCCTATCCCGGCATATTTTGCCGAGACTTTATTTCTTCTAATAGACCTGGCGACAACCACCACCAGTGCTTGTCTGGCAGCGGCAGACAAAAGTGTTATGCCACTAAAAGTTCAAGTCTTTGCCGTATGGTTGAACGAGGATGACTGCAGTAGGTTGACTGATGATTCATGTTTCCGTTTTGACCGTGTTCTGGGTCTGGTGGCCCTACCAAAGCTCAAACAAAAAGCCTGAAGATAAATTCTCACATTTTTCTTCATTCAACAAATTACACTGCAGTTCAGTGAAATAAATTAATTGTTGGTCGAAATCTGTTTGTTATTCAGTTGGCTGTTTCCACCAACGACAGTTATTTTTCGAGGTCATTAAAAGGTATTCAAAATTTTCCTGGGGAGCTTAGAACGATGCTGCGGTCCAACCAGTAATTCGCCCTGGAACGGCGATCGGCTGGACATGCTTAGCCTATGCTTTCTGCCAGCAGTTGCAGTTTCGGGGACAACTTTCCCCTGTGCCGGCGACATTCGGAATCGTGACCGTTCGTTGTCGCGTCCTAACTGCACATGAAAGCCACTCATATCTATCGATCGTTCGGTTGGCGGGTCTGTGTAGGTCTCACCACTTCTGCATGTCCGTGTGCGCTCACCGCTAAATCAGCATTCCGCTTGTCAAGGCTTCACCGGTCTGCCTAAACCCTAAGGCGATGGGACGCACGGCACACTCCTGGTCGCCTGACTCAGCGCTACTGGCGTGTTGAGCTGACCGAGGGATAGCGAGACTGGCCTCGGCCTGCACTTGTCTGTTGGATAACCGCGAACCCAAGGTGACAGCGACATCCAGTGCTTTCCACGCAAAGATGCGTACCCCAGACACGGGTGCGTGCGGCGCACTTCGTGCGAAATTGTGGCGTGCTGATAGGGAAAGTGAGGCAGCTGCTCCAGCTTTCAGAGTGCGATGGTGTCAGAACGGAATAATCGATGCATAAACAAGCAGGACAGAACAGTAGGAAAACTGCGGGCGCACCTGTGACTGGTCATTGTCAAGTTTGGCTCATTGTTCGAATCGAGAAAATCAAGAAACACTAGATTAAGGGCCTAAATTACCTGAAGATGGGTCTTGTGTGTAAGAGGTGGGGGTCTGATTAAAGTTTGTATAACTCAGAGTCCTGCACTTGTTCACTATGCTCGTGGGATACTGAAAGCATACTCATTCATTGTTGTGGTCTTTTTTAGAATTCCGATATGACCTCTATGCTTTCCTGAACCTATTTTATTCGTTTGGATCCGAACCTCCAAGAAAGCAGCACTTTCAAATGAGAAACAGTTTGACTGCGTCCTAAAGTTGTTAACTACAGACATGAGACATGCAATGTGGTCCTGTGTGGTACCCAGTCGCCCAAAACCACTCGACCCACGGATCCATNTAGTTAGTTAGTTAGTTAGTTAGTTAGTTAGTTAGTTAGTTAGTTAGTTAGTTAGTTAGTTAGTTAGTTAGTTAGTTAGTTAGTTAGTTAGTTAGTTAGTTAGTTAGTTAGTTAGTTAGTTAGTTAGTTAGTTAGTTAGTTAGTTAGTTAGTTAGTTAGTTAGTTAGTTAGTTAGTTAGTTAGTTAGTTAGTTAGTTAGTTAGTTAGTTAGTTAGTTAGTTAGTTAGTTAGTTAGTTAGTTAGTTAGTTAGTTAGTTAGTTAGTTAGTTAGTTAGTTAGTTAGTTAGTTAGTTAGTTAGTTAGTTAGTTAGTTAGTTAGTTAGTTAGTTAGTTAGTTAGTTAGTTAGTTAGTTAGTTAGTTAGTTAGTTAGTTAGTTAGTTAGTTAGTTAGTTAGTTAGTTAGTTAGTTAGTTAGTTAGTTAGTTAGTTAGTTAGTTAGTTAGTTAGTTAGTTAGTTAGTTAGTTAGTTAGTTAGTTAGTTAGTTAGTTAGTTAGTTAGTTAGTTAGTTAGTTAGTTAGTTAGTTAGTTAGTTAGTTAGTTAGTTAGTTAGTTAGTTAGTTAGTTAGTTAGTTAGTTAGTTAGTTAGTTAGTTAGTTAGTTAGTTAGTTAGTTAGTTAGTTAGTTAGTTAGTTAGTTAGTTAGTTAGTTAGTTAGTTAGTTAGTTAGTTAGTTAGTTAGTTAGTTAGTTAGTTAGTTAGTTAGTTAGTTAGTTAGTTAGTTAGTTAGTTAGTTAGTTAGTTAGTTAGTTAGTTAGTTAGTTAGTTAGTTAGTTAGTTAGTTAGTTAGTTAGTTAGTTAGTTAGTTAGTTAGTTAGTTAGTTAGTTAGTTAGTTAGTTAGTTAGTTAGTTAGTTAGTTAGTTAGTTAGTTAGTTAGTTAGTTAGTTAGTTAGTTAGTTAGTTAGTTAGTTAGTTAGTTAGTTAGTTAGTTAGTTAGTTAGTTAGTTAGTTAGTTAGTTAGTTAGTTAGTTAGTTAGTTAGTTAGTTAGTTAGTTAGTTAGTTAGTTAGTTAGTTAGTTAGTTAGTTAGTTAGTTAGTTAGTTAGTTAGTTAGTTAGTTAGTTAGTTAGTTAGTTAGTTAGTTAGTTAGTTAGTTAGTTAGTTAGTTAGTTAGTTAGTTAGTTAGTTAGTTAGTTAGTTAGTTAGTTAGTTAGTTAGTTAGTTAGTTAGTTAGTTAGTTAGTTAGTTAGTTAGTTAGTTAGTTAGTTAGTTAGTTAGTTAGTTAGTTAGTTAGTTAGTTAGTTAGTTAGTTAGTTAGTTAGTTAGTTAGTTAGTTAGTTAGTTAGTTAGTTAGTTAGTTAGTTAGTTAGTTAGTTAGTTAGTTAGTTAGTTAGTTAGTTAGTTAGTTAGTTAGTTAGTTAGTTAGTTAGTTAGTTAGTTAGTTAGTTAGTTAGTTAGTTAGTTAGTTAGTTAGTTAGTTAGTTAGTTAGTTAGTTAGTTAGTTAGTTAGTTAGTTAGTTAGTTAGTTAGTTAGTTAGTTAGTTAGTTAGTTAGTTAGTTAGTTAGTTAGTTAGTTAGTTAGTTAGTTAGTTAGTTAGTTAGTTAGTTAGTTAGTTAGTTAGTTAGTTAGTTAGTTAGTTAGTTAGTTAGTTAGTTAGTTAGTTAGTTAGTTAGTTAGTTAGTTAGTTAGTAAGTAAGTAAGTAAAAAAACAGCGCGTTTTTTCATCATGTCGGCTAGTGTCCGTCCCATCTGTACAGGAATGTGCTGCAAAAGTAAGGCTGAGAATGTGTGCCTTCCAAGAGAAGAACACTATTTCAGCTGGTCTCGAGGGCGCGTTCTCTTTAGGAGGGGTGGGGGAGAATTGTATTATAAAATTGCGTATACTGTTTGAAATGAGGTCAATGGTTTACTCCTTACAACAGGAATCAGGTGAATTTCAATAGATTAATGCTTCAGGTAAGTGGATCGCATAGGGAGCTATTGAAACTCTCTGATCCAAATGATGAGGACTCGAACTATTTTAATCATCGTCCTTCAACTGTGACCGTAGTGCAAATTACAAACATTCATCAGTTTAACTCCGCCGGTTTGCATTCTGACGAAACTCAGACCACTCTGATCACAACCAGGGTACAGAGCTGATACGTGGGCATCGTGGATTCTAACCAGACTGATTACCTTGTACATTTTCAGGCGCAGCAAGCGTAGCCAACAGCCAGCTTAATTTTCTGTTGAGGTCAGCACAGCAATGTGAAGCATCAGGGGCCACAAGATCAATAACCGTACACAATCTGCAACTGGTAAATGAATTGTAGACATATTCTGACAGGTACAAGCAAAGGGGGGTGTTAAGCGCGGTCAAACCAGCGAACAATGATTCAGCGATAGGGTATCTAATAATAGGCATGATTGCGACTACCGCATTCGACAGCTGATATGTATTTATCCTGCGGCTCGGGTATTTCTTACTCTGGTTATCAAGGCCATTGATAGGCCAACAAAAGGGCCCACTAAGAAACAATCATTTTGGCAAAAGTTTTCTGGTTTGATCCACAGTTGCAAATGCACCCGCTTGATAAAGACACTGGGGAGGGGGACGAGACCGAACAGTAGAGTGGATTGTTGGCCTTCTTATTTATTTGGCCTCCTGGACCACAATGTGTAATTCCTCCCAGGTTCAGATTTGATTTACACAAGTAGCAGGAAAAACCGAACATTTATGTGTGAAGCACTGAACGTTTCGCCCAACATACAGTGGTTGTCAGGACTAGCCGAACCGATAAAAGTACGACGGCGGTCCTGTCCAGGTGGATGACCGCCTTACCCCTTTTATCTTGCGGATAGGTACTTCAGCCTTCTTAAACTGTTTGATATCCATAACTGCACACTCGTAAAGGCACTGATATCAGTAGTTTTTGATGCGTAAAACAATTGTCAAACTAAAGTCAGCTATCAGATTCGCATACATTACGGCTCATTCCTGTTGATAAATGATTTTGATTCGTCCTGTTGTAGTAGTAAACCGGAGACTGTTAATCAGGAGCATACAAACTTAAAGTATATCATTTACTTTAATTGTGTGTGTTTGTCATCGATTTTTCAAGGCTGTATTGGCTAATGGTCTTAGCCGAAATGTTTACATTCGGTAACGTCCTCTAGTTAGGTTAGCAAAATAAATCTAGTCTTATTGATGCAGAGAGGGTAAGCTCTACCAAGAGTCTTGTTCATGGGATGGAACGCGAAACCAGGCGAATAAGCTCAGCCGAACGTTTTAGGATCTGACCACAGGTTTTCATCAATTTCCGAGCTCATAACTTTGTAATAATCGGGTTCTCACTGAGCAATGATGGTAAGTTAGGATAAAATCTGATCATAAACCATTGATCAGTTTGTGTGAGTCAACAATTGGTTAGTCCTAGAAGCATATGAAACGCAAACTCACCAACTGAAAAATGTAGTCAGCTGTCATGTATTGCTCAGGTTAATGTCTTTCAACTACTCACCGAATTCACGTGATCGATTATCGCCACTTCCAGATGATGGATATCAGTAAGGATCGATAACTAGTTAGGTGGAGGAACCACACTATTCACAAGTATTTTGTGGGTGCAGTTGTTCTCTTCTGGAGTGAACTGAAGGGTCTGATCAAAGTCATCACTTCTTAAGGACCGTCGGTCTTGGAGGACAACAAGAAATGAATGCAGAAAAAGTGGAGGTGAAGTAAGCTTTGATAATGACCGGTGCGACACATCTAAAAACCTCAATACTATGCACCACTCACTTTCACATTCTTTCAGAAATCCTGGAAATTTGCCTAGCGAAGGATCGAAATGGACGGATTAATTACACATTAGGATCGGATGCTTTCCCAATGTGACCAAACGGTTGTAAACTAATGCTGTGGCAGCACGACAAGTTCTTCGATTTGTGGAGACATGCGTGTGAACACTGATGCTTGAGAAAGTGAAAATATTTGTCCTAACTATTACTGCGGTTGCTTTGTTTGTGAACCATAAGGATGACCCTTCACAGAGGGTATGAGTTGTTTTGTAGGTTTCACAGAATAGGCCACAGCGTTACTCAACCAGGTTCAGCGTTTTGTTAGGTTATTACCGAAAATCGAGGTACATACTTTATCGTTTGCTCGTATGGTCTACAAACTGTCCCCCGCTGGAGGGGTTGCTTCCCAGAATTTCAGTCTTGCTTACAAGAAGATTGAGGATTATAACTGATTTCACATATAACACTGCTAATCCATGTCGGGGTTTCAGTTCGAACTGAGAGACACCAGATTCCGCGTGTACCCATTCGTGTGCTCCTGTTGCGCATCATACGTTGGTGTACGACGAGTCAGATAGCATACGCGAACACAACCCCGTCTCACCGGCCGGTGAAAGAAAGAAACCTAGTTCAGGCGTCAGCGCAGTAAGTTTGAATGACGCGGATTACCCCTCCAAAAAGGAAATTGCATCCTTAATATCCAAATGGGCATCTCTAAATCATTTACGAGATTTGCGTTCCAGAAGCTTGTCGACCCTTGGGACCGCTGGAGTTTGGATGCGCAACCCGGATTTGTATTCAGAAAAAGTTGATACCACCTTTGGACTTGCGTTGGCTTACAATCAGTTCAGCTATAATTTTAAGGCCGACACTGACATCATCCTTTTCTACTGAGTGTACGCGTTTGACTCCATTGATCCCCAGTTACCCACCCTTCCTCTGTGAAAACTTGTACGTGACTTGGGACTGATCATTTCCATCTCAATTCTTGGTGTATTTAGACTAGTGACAATAACAGAAATCAGATTTTATTCGCTGTCTTCTTGTTCTGATGACTTCCAAGGGTATCTACTATTCCGCTGGGAAACCTTACTTTACCAGACTGACCACAAGTACTTTATCACTTTGTTGCACCTGCGTTTGTCAACTCTGTTCAGATTCAGACAGAAAATGGATAATTTTACCAATGAATGCTGAAAGCCAGCAGTGAAGTCTTGGCTCCAAGCTGGCAGGTATCTCAAGAGAACTGTTCGGATGATGAGAGAACCTAATTAAAAGGCCCTTGCCTTAAGATCACACCACTGTTCTGATTGGTCAGTTGGTTTCGTCCAAATTTCCTGTAAGAATTGTAGCTTTAGACGTCGACGTCCTCCGAAGCCAACTCAGTGTTGCACGCTTTTGACGCCGGCACCATGAAGACTGATTGCCACAGCAGAGTTTTTCAGGACCTATTAGAGGTGGAAGATTATTTGTGTGCTAACGGTTCATCCCTGTTGGATTCAGTGGTCCAACTGAAAGCTGCATGGACCCTCTACAATCAATAAATGATTCGCTAAATTTGGTTTCTCTACGGCTCATCTGAGTCATCCTCTGTACAAACTCTTGGTTAACATCATTCCGTTGCGTTCTTTGTACGTCGCAGCTTCTAGGAATTCATCCCTTCGTTCACTAATTTAGGAATGTCGAGGTTGTTAATGAATCTACTGGCACACGTCTGAGCCAAACTTCAGAACCCTCATTGACGGATGGACTATGGACGACAAGGGTTGTAAACGCATTCCCTTCTTTCGGATAGCTTAACCCCCACTGTCAGCAATGATTGGGATCCTGGATTGCACGACAATTCTAGAGACTTTGAGGAACAGAAGGAGGCCCCTTACCTTATTATAGAGGTACACACAATAATAAAATATGCTTAAGAGCTCAAACGGTTGATTTTAGCCAATGACTCAATGGCAATGGTGACGACCTTCAGAGAAGATATCTTTGTGGAAAACTGGCATGACATATTACATGACATGTTACTTCTTTCTCGAAGAAGTAAAAAAAGTTCAACTGCAGTATCTTTCGGTGCATAACTGCCGTGCAACTTAAAGAAAGTACAGCGGACGAAAGTTGCTTCATACATTGCATTTCAGACTGTAATCCCGCTTTCAGTGCCTGCTTTGCACCTCCAGATGGGTTTATTGATTGCATTGTATTCACGTGGTTCCTGACCCTAAGCTTTTCCATAGATCAGGTTGTTGATTGATAATGAACAGTTGAAGATAAGTTAACTAACGAAAAACCCATAGTAATTCTATGTAACCCAGTGAAGCATTCCATTTTGATATTTTTCTGAACTGTGTGTCGTGTTTCCGTATTCATCATAGATATCAGAAATTATTTTCAGCTGTAACACCATTTCGGTGCCTAGCTGCTATGCCACCCGTAGGAAGCACCAGGGCTAAGATACTGCCAGGTTGTCCAAGCCTAGGCAGGAACAGTCGAGATGTTGCGGTTGGGTTCGAATCATGGACCTTCCGGTCATTAGGTTCGCACATTAGACGCTGAGATATATGGAGATCGTTTCCTCATAATAAATATCTACCCACTGGTAGTCAGCAGACTAGTTCATGACTGTTATTAAATACTGTCCATCCGTTATACGTGCAGCTCCATAGTGAAATTTAATGTGCTCGACTCATTTCAAGGCCTGCTCCAGAGGCGGGTACCGTAACACAAGAGCACATGATTTACTGTACCTATCGGTTTTATGACCACTAAACCACAAAATCCGCCTTAAAAGTACGGTTTATTGTTAATGCCACTTGCACGGTGACCTATTCACGAAGAGCATGTTGTGCATGGTTGCGCTTGTGTGCTTTGTTTTTTCGCTATCGTGGTCAAACAGATGTTGGTCTTTACTAGATATAGGTATAGCATTTTATTCGCAGGGTGGTCGTTTGAGGCAGTCATCGTAATCCTGGTCTTGACGGCTGTCATATCCAGTGGGGGAAAATTTGCTCTAACCAAGGCTGGTTTTGTTCACCAGTCTACATGGCCCTACCCTTAAAATTTCGTGACCTTATGCGTAAAGACACATCGGTTAAGTTGTGAAACTTTTTGAAAGTCCTGACTGACAGTGAAAATTTTGGGGACACATGCACTAGTTAAATGGTTGAGTGGCCTAGAATTTTCCACCATGGGCGTGTGAGACAAGCGCCTCACTAGCAGGGCGCGGCGCACTCGTCGGACTACATGGCGAGCGCACGTGGATTCATGCACATCGTCCACAGACGACAGAAGGATTGCAGTATGCAGTTATTGATTTTTCTCATTCTTTTGCTCATGCTGTTGGCGATGCGATTTTAATTTCGACCAGCCGGTCAGGTGCGTCAATTGGTGTACCATATGGTGTGGCATTAGCTGGCTAAAGTGTACTGTACAACTGGTTCTGGCTTGTGTGCCGTCCGGGTATGGAACGTGCACCACACGAAGCACAGCGCCCAGTCATGGAGGTAATCGCCAACATAGCAGCAGAAGACGAAGATGAAAAGTTCGTCACGGAATACAATACAGCTGTTTACGTGGATGAAGAGGCAAGTTCGGGGAGCAATTCTGTTCACTTGGCTGAAGACGATTTGCTTATTGAAGATCTAGTCTTTTGTTCACCGGTGACGTCGACGGCTCACAAGAATTTCCAGACAGAGGTTTTCTAGACGACGCACCATGCACCTTTATTGCTGGGCAAATTAGGAAACCTGGACATGGAGCACCAGGTTCTGTGGGGCAAAGAAGACGAAAAGTTGGTCGTTCTGATGTTTACCGACACGCTTATGAAGGGAACTGCAGGGAACGTTCTTTTAAACAAGCAATAACTGCTGCAACATCTAACATATGTTTTCGTACGGCCACAGACTACCTCCTTGTTCCTGATCAGGAACTTTACTTATGAATTACACCATCTATACTATTAACTCCACATCTGGTAAGGTTATACGTGCATACAGAAACTGTTTCGCATTTGGCTCATCTGCAATCTGAGGGGGATTTCACCCTGTTTTATAACAAAGTCATTTAGAAAAACATCGGTATTGGATGCCTAAACAGAGACTGTTCTTCTGAATAACTCCAGAAGGAGGTACTTTGATGTCTCAAACGCTCACCGTTTCAGGCTTTCTGTCACGCCATTTTGTTCCAGTTGTCACATTACACTTAGTTATCAGCACGTGCCAAGTATCTATCTCATAGTGAGTATTCTCTTTGTGAACGTTCTTCAGACAGGTTTTCCGGTGGACACATTTTGTTGGGCTCCTTGACTGAAGTTATTGCATGATTGTTCACTCACTTTTACCCATCTTCCCATTTCCCTTACAGGACTAGACTGCCAGTCCATATCAATGCATAATTGTCTGTCTCACGCATTCGATCACTCTCGATAGACATTGGATCTGATGTGCTCGAAAGCTGGCGTGTGTCGATGTCATCCACCTAATCCCCAAATGACAAGATGTTCACACTCTGTGCTGGTCATGACAATATCCAAGATAATGTGTCGAAGTGATTAACACCTGATTTTGGGTGTGAGGTCGATTATTCGGTAGGTCACACTCGTCCTGAACCGGGTAGATGATTCAAAAGTCCCTTGTGCCGTGGTTAGCTGCTCCGGCAGCCCAACAGCGACGAACGGCTGACGATGGGACAAGCATCACTGAGCTTGAAAATTTTTGCGTATTTAGACGGGTTTTATTCATTTTATCTGAACCTGTACTTTCGGTTTGCTGAGAATCTGTCTGGAACTTTATATTACCGAATTGGGCATCCCAGTCCAATTCCACTCAATTAAAACATAGAGAATGACCTTCACAGGAATTTAAAAATAAGTATAAGAATGGCGGAAACGGGAATTTAAGAGTCCTGCTGTTAAAGTAACATCGTTTAACGAGGCAAGGGGCCTGCTCGAACGGCACTATCACTCCACTGCTGAAAGGGGCAATAGAGGACAGTACGCTGCCTACTGTGTTATGTTGTATTCATTTGTGTACTTGGAGAACAAGTTGGTAGATGAAGTTATACACTGATGCGGTGTTCAGTCAGGAAATACGGGCACTGGAAATTCGGTGACTACGCCTACCTGAGGAACCTCAAAAAGAACGAAATTGGTAAACGAGCGGAATGATGTATAATGGTCTTTAAACATAAAATTACAGTTGTCAACAAGTTGGTGGGATTTCAGTCCTATCTAGTAAGATCTGGTGGGATTAGGTCTGCTTGTTATCTTCCGATAGTGCAGCTCTCAGAGGGCACATGTAAGCCACTCCACTTGGTTAAGGAGCCTCACGGTCTGAGGTCGTCTTCATATTTCGTTGGTTCTACTTAGAAATAAATACTTTAAGTGCATTGAACTGACTAAAAATTCATTCACCTCGTGGATCGTTAGATCGATTTTGCACTATTGACGCTTTTCAGAGGGGGACAAGGTCACTCGTGAAGATGGTTCAGCATTTCTGCGGATGAAAAGATGGGGCATATTTTGAATGTGAATGTCATTTTGTGGGTGTAAGAACATGACCTACTCTGCTTAGAGTAATATACACACAAAGACAAGTCAACCATGTAAGTTCTGCAACAGTCCACTGCGGTCAGCGATTAGTACACTGTACAGTTGTTGTGGCTAACTGAACGTGTAACCATAAGTGGGGGTTTTCCGCTGAACAAGTTGAATTTTAAGGTCACGTGCTGATCTAATGCAGGTTGCACATGATAATGAGGTGACTTAGTAAGTTAACTAGGATGGTGAGAATGAAGCCCTGTACGATATTTGATGTTAATCCTAAGGCTATGAAGTCGCTAATATGACGACGCATTAGTGTCCACTGGGTTAAACATCTTGGGAGTACACGCCGTCTCTTTGACCAAGGTAATTCCTTGTGGCAGGTGGCCAATAACAGTCGTATAACTCACTTTTTGTGTCAGGTTAAGGGATTTCAATTGTATGCGAGCGTTTTAAACAGCTTTCGTGAGCGTGCGACGGAGCACTTCACTTGGTCTTAGGCGGTACATCGTGGAACGAAGCATATTAGAGAACATGGTGAGTGTAAACGTTGGTCATCAGCTCGCTTAATGAATGAAGCAGTTTCTTATATATAACCAAACTCAATAAGATCACAGTGTGAGATAATCTGTCATGAATGTATGTTCTGATATTGCGAAGGGAACAATATTGTTTATCCTGAGCTTGATAAATAACAAGTTAACATACATTGTTCCAGTCTATGTTTCAGGTCCCTCCGTCGGTATTCCAACCGTGATAAAGTACATTACTTGGGGCTGTAGGCACATCTCAGGCTAAATTGTGGCCAAGCTAGTCAGGAAGAGTCCTGTAAAGTGAAAGGACGGTCTATCAGCGATGCTTGTGACATCAGACATTCGATTAATAAACCTGAGTCAATGCCATATGACATATCCCTTGTGATGTTTCTCCTTGAAGAGTAAAAAAGCAATTCGCGTACTTCGAGCGTGCCTTAGCTTCGGTCCCGGAGTTTTTGCCTCCTCAAAGGAAGGTCACAGTAGAACAAACTCACAGGTCGCTGAAATGATCTCTTCGATGATCGCGTTGCCTCCTGGGGGTGTCCTCGTTCGTGCTGTATTATGGTATCAGCCTGTTAGAAAACACAGTCCTTTACATTCTGAGATCTTAAACTCTCTAACTTTTCAGAAAGGGATGTCTGCTTTAGAAATACAAGATTGCAGGCTGGTTGTTTGTTTGATTTTTTGGAGGTCTTGGTATGTTAGCCGATCGGTTGTGTTCAGCCTGAGGCTAGGTACATTATTCCTCCAGAGTAAGTGATTGTGTGTATCAGAGCCGCTTACCAGTATACACAGAAACGTGTGCATTTAAAAATCACCACGCACAACAGTAACTCAGTAATTCAGTGATTTATTCGGCTGCAGACCCAGTTGTGTAGGTGCTTTGGTTCTACCCAGCGTTTATTTCAAGGTTCCGCTGAAATTTTGATGGATTCTGCCCAATTTTGCTGTCTCTCACGATCGTTGCTCAAATCAGGGTTGATGATTTTGCTTACAACTAAGGATAAGAAGGTATATTATCGTATTATGATACTATCAAACGATGTATTGAACGTCAATGGAAGCCGTTGGTTCGAACTGAGTGGTGTCGCATTTGGGACTTCAAAAGCTCTCTGTCGACCAAACCATTAGCTAAACTTGGCTGTCGATCAGATAGCAATCAATCTGTTAGCCGAGCGTGCTAATTAGTCTGCAAGCTAATTGCCAAGGTCTGTGATCAGATCAACTGCCAAACGACCAACAGCCAATTAACGCGCTCAAGCTATCAATTTTTCGATTTGTTGTCATTAGCTATAATTAGAGCTAACCAACGAATTGCTGAGTTAGAGATTCAAGTGATATATTCAAGTAAGGCTATTGATCTCTAAGAAAATGTTTTTTATATGATTAATTATCCCCTTCACTAAAACCCAATTGAGCTAGAAATGCTATTTTTGGGGGAAACAAAGCGCCAAGTTTGGATTTTTTGCTTAACTTCTCTATAGAAAATTTAAACTGATGCTGGTGACATTTTTACAGGAACTCTGGCTTCTCGAATAGACACGCTGATTTGAACCAACCCTGACTCGTGTGGCACTTCCAAACACACTATTCTTGGGAGATCCGATTCCGTTCTCGCGGGATATATCAGCGTTCGGTAGGCATGCATCCTTTTGCATCCTATTGCGCCCTAAAGACAGCTGTGGATGCTTGTTGGAATGAATCTCGTTTTCAGGGCACAGGGACGTGGTACAACCAACCCCCCCAGTCCTGGCCCCTCAGCAGGCCGAGTCGATCGGACGACATGTGAAGTAAGGTTCAATAAGATCTAACAGTCAAACCCAAAATTTGAAATGCGAACGGGGTCAGAACACTGAAGGTGCGCTTACACCCTTATCCAAACCGCAAACTAACCTCCTCAGTAATTTTTGCAATGAGTGTTCGTGAACGATAATTGTCAGTATTGTTACCGGCATTTGATGACTCTGTAGCCATATACCAAATGTCCAAGTCGATCCCTTATAATGAAAAATTAATTGGTGGTGGACAGTCCATCACGTGCATTCAACCCCAAATTATCGGACAACACGTGATTAGTTGTCCGTCACATGAGCCATTCGATCGGTATCTCTCAATTCGACATTGCACATGGCTTTTGGTCAATACTGCGTTGGAGAATCACGACTTAATGCATAACTGAAACAGGATAACACTACTTCAGAAAGGTTTGCAAACAACCAGTGGTGGTATTAGCCGAATGCACCCGCAAACAAAGGTTATGAAAATGGATTATTCAAGCTCTACTGTGACATTTCAATTGGTTTAATAGGATAAACGACTGGCTAACTCGCGAGTTTGAAGCCGGTAATCAGTTCGATGCCACAGGTAGAAACATCAGCTCTGTTCAGTGTCTGTATAGCTTTTTGAGCATATCGAAAATTGATCCCAGCAAAATTTTTTTGTGGATGTGGAGGGGAGAGTTCATCTGTAAACTATGTGAGCTAAGGTAAGTAATTTTGATTAGTTACAGAAGGAAATATTCACCATAAAAAGTCGTAGAACACTTATTGTGCACTGTAATTTGGTCCAGTTATTCGCACTATCGCGTAAACCGGATAGGTGCGCGACATTCGGGCCTAAATGACCCCGTGGCCCACAGCTTGCTAAATTTCCGAACCGAGATAGGGGCCATGAGAAGTTCGGAACACTTATCTGGTTATTCACAAATAGTCTCATGGCTAACGAATTCGAATTGGATTGACCTAAGCCAACCACTGTAATGGGAGAATGTTTCATCATGACCCACCCAGATTAGTACTGATTGTGGAAATGGTACCATTTTGCATCCTCAGAGAGCGTTTTTCTAGACCATTCTTGTCCTCTCTCTCTTTTCAATGGAGAGATAAAGCCCACATAGTTCTCGTGCCCAACGAAGCATCTGACGTGGCTGAAAAAGGGATTTATAAGTATTTTTATGGACAGAACGCTTCTCATAAGGTTACGGAAAACTCTTCAACAACAACCAACTACCTGTTTTGACTTTCTCCGGGCTCATCAAGTGGACTCAATCCCCGAGTTTCCGTCAACCTTATTTTCTAATTGAACCCAAATTGGTGGCAATTTCAAGTGGAATGGAATTTCGGTTGTTTGACGGAAACTCGGGGACTGTGCCTACCTGATGAGCCCGAAGTGGAAGTGAGAGACCGGTTGTGGGCTGCTGTCGAAGAGTTTTAAGCAACCTTGTGAGTAGTTTCCCTTATGAAAATATACTGCGATATCTCGAATATGGAATCAGGTGAAACATGAGGCGGCCTTTGTGCAGCACATTCAGTTGAAGAATATCATATACAAGAGATTTTTCTGGGATTCAGTTGAGTATCTGGTCAAAACCGAGTTGTTGAGCAATTGAGTGTAGTTCGCAGTTTTATATGCAATTTCTGCATGATGCTTGTTTGCCAATGAGGGCCTGATCAACATCAGTCTGAGAAATGACGCTCTAAATTATTTCTGCCACCAGGTTGTTGATGAAGAAAGGTAAAACAACCCAAAAGAGGGAGTGACGTTTGCTAATTTTGGTAATCTCTCGTAAATGAGGACATTTGTTTGCATTTAATCATCACTTTGATATGAATATTCAGCACGTCTTTCGGATGCATGTGTGCGTTCCTTGTCACTATTGAGATCATGAGAGGATGAGGGCAGTTCGATCTCGACAAGCCTGCGCTAATCCATGACCATTCGAAAATCTTTGGGTCTGAAATCTCTACCTCATTAAAAGTAGATTCTTTGTCGTGAAGTGGGTCAATAAAATGTCAGACGATAAGAGATATGGTTTCTTCCAGAAAGCTCAATTCTAATGTCCTTTGAGTCAGCTACGCTGCGACTCATAGGAATCACCCAGCAATGAGCATTCTAGACGTGGATAGGAACAATTAGTTAGCCTTCTCCTTTATAATGCATCCAACAACCTATATATTATTGCACTGTCAAAGGGTTTCTGTACGTCGTTTAACCATGATTGAACACAGTTCAACCGCCCAATGTTTACATGACTTTTTCAGATATTTCGGGATGCTGGTTGACCGCCTTGCGCTCAGGAAATGGCGGTTAACAATTTGTGTCAGATAACTTCAGAAATCCGCTTGGTCTTGTTGCATCGACCTCTGATGAGCTAAGGTATCTTAATGTCGGAGAGAAACGGCAGTGTAATGTGGTGCATTTTCGGAATCCATGCTTATCATACCAAGTTATTCCAGACTGTCTACTCATCTAGTCTCTCCTGAGTGAGCAAGAATGAAACCACAATGCCATTAACCTAACGCTCGTAGTAGTACGAGTGTCCATATTTTCTAATGTCTCTGTATGACTTTCGTTAGCTCAGAATTCTCATCTTGTCAGCTTACTCATGCAATACGGGTTTCCATGATTCGACGGTCAGTACCAGCATAACTTTCAGAAGTCAACGAAAGACATATGTGGCGTTCTCACACAAGGAATCACCGCCACCAGCCATTTACTTCGTCTGACTGCCCCGATTCATTAATCAGGATTCGCTGACGCTGTTGCTGCTGGCGGTGGTGGTGGTGGTTGTGGCAATGTCTTTATGCCAGCACTCATGATGTTCTGTTGGTGAACCGCACAAAATGAAAATGTTGCTAGCTATCAGACCAGCTAACTTAGACCAAAACCCGTCATTGCGAGTCAGAGAGACAGACTTGGAGCGGGTTCAGGTTATCAGTATGTGGCACAAACTCTGTTGTCATGATTTGACGACCGACTTGTCTGATGCTGGTTAGAACTGGTATACCAACCGGAAAACTCGGTGCATGTCGCACTGGATAAGAATTGTCTTTATCAAAGCATGCATGAGTATTGTTGTGATCACTGATTGGTTTGAACGGTCACGTGGGCAAAACTATAGACATTCCATCATCGCTATGTAAACGGTTGTCGCAAAATAACCACAAGTCAAGTTGTGTTTGGAGGAGAAAACTGTCCCAAATGCGTATAGGAACGGGAATCGAGAACAAACACGGTTTTGACAGAAATAGGTCAATTGAAGCTATGTGAATCCAGGCTCCCCTTCTCAAGAGGGATACCCCCTGAAAGGGGCTTCAAAGTAAGGAAAATATGCAAATGGCATGTTAATTCAGGTCAATCCAATTGACAGAAGGCGTTGTCAGCAGTGGAAGAGGTATTAATTGAGTCCCGACCTTTAGCTACGCACTAAAGTGTCACATGAACGAGTCCCTCTACTTACACCTGCTGAGTCCCGCTCCGCTTTTCGAGATGAACTAACATCATTCTTACTGAACTATGCTGTGACTGACCAGCTGTTTTCATGATCTGCCCAAAGGGCAGATGAAATTCTTTACAGCTTTCACTTTGTTATTTTGATACAAAGTCATAGGTTCTGTGCCCGATGAAGGCTGATGTACTGTAAAAGATAATACCATAAAGTTTTAGAATAACTCCAATATAGGGTTACACTCAGACTGCCTAAGATATTGCGAATATCATTCTCTGAAGGTTTCTTAAGCACCCGAGATGATGTATTATGAAGAGGACCCTTACGTTCATTGGGTACGTGGTCGTGAATCAGCTTAAAGACCGGTTAGGAAATAGGATACTACGAGCCACGCAGCATTTGCGCTTTCTTGGAAATTCCGCACTTCCACTCCCATATGGTTGAAAGTATTACTGTTTAGGTTTTTTTCACGGACACCCTGGTCTCCAAAGGGTTTCACCAATATTAAGTTGAGAGATAATTCCTTACCTTCCTTTGGTTAGCGAATAGGGCGCCTGAGTCAGGACTCATGCGATGTATGTTTTGTGAAGCAACATCAGATCAATCTCCTATCCTGAAGACCAACATGGTGTTCGCTGACGGACGATTCCCATGAGGACAGTAGAACATCAGACTATGCTCATGTAGGAGTTATACAATGCGTCGATTTGAACAGTACTTCACTGTGACTGCGAAGGCTAGTGAGCATGAGAGTTTTCAAAAACAATTTGTATTCCATCACCGTGCTTTGCGCAGCATATGGCGAATCTCCCGACAGTAAGAAGTGAACAGCTGGAAAATATGACGGTGAGTTCTGCGTTGCGCGAAAAAAATGTTGAAGTGGGATATTTGATAAAATTAAACGAATTTCGTTGGCTGGGTCTGGTCCGGAGAACGAACCAGACTGATCCCAGCTCAGTCAAAGTCGAGTGAGAAGTTGTGGAGAAGGACCCATAACACCAACGATGCATTGAGGCCTCAGGGCCGAAAACTGTGGGTTTTTTGGTTGGGTAGTTAAAAATGACAAGCCCGCTGAGTGGCTCATGTATTAAGGTTTGACTCTTGTTGAGGGTAGCCAGCGGTCGTGGTTCTGCTTCCGAGCGAAGGTGCTCGGGATACTGAATAACATTTTACCATTTGATATTGGCTACTCATCAAACACCGTTAGTAGGGAAAAACAAAACAGCAGTTTTCCAGATGACCCATCTGTCCCCCCTCGTATCCTTACCTGTGGACAGAAGAATATTTTGAAGACTGCGAACGTTTCCCTTTCGTGATGTGTTCACTTCGCTTCGCGTTCATTCATTGGGAAAGGTCCCTGCAGTGGTCGAAACTTCGAGCTGTTTAAGTTAATATATTCCAGCGCGTCCTACCATTTTTAGCATGGTCGTCTTTTTTTGTCATATCGTGGTCGATGGCGATAATCTGAACTTCCGGTTACTTCACCACCACCTCAATTGGTCTTTCTGTGGAATTCGTCATTGTTTTAGATCTGTCTCCACGTTGTGGTAAGTTTAGATATGGGGTATGGACACACTATTCACAAGGCTGCTGAAGTTCTTCAAAAGCTCACGACAGGTTTCGTGAGCACTAGGTGGGCAAACTTTTCGAGTTTCTGTCAACTTTCTTCCATTTGAACACTAAATTTTACGCAATTTTCGAAATACAGTTGTTTGGAAAGTAAGTTGGTGTGAACGGGAGACTAAACTGAGTCTCAGACGAATCCATCGTTCATGATATTCGTCAACCGAGTATACTTCACATAGGCCGCCTTGTGTTTCAGTTAATACGACATTCTAGATACAGCAGTAAATTTTCTTGATATGACACCCTACTCATGAGGTTGCTGACACACCTCTGACAGCCTAGTGATTTCCAAGAAGAGTGAATCCGGTCGTGGGCCGTGAAAGAGTTCCCAGCGACCTTATGAGTAGTTCCCCTTGTGAAAATATACTGCGATATCTAGAATATTGTACCAACTGAAGCATGGGGTGCGCTTTGTGCGGCACATTCAGTTGAAGAATATCATAAATGAGAGATTCAGCTAGGACCCAGGTCAGCCCCTCGTGAAAACAAACCGGTATGCAAATGAGTCTAGTTGTCAAACTCCTTGCATTTTGGCTTTAAGTAGAACATCAGGTTGACTGACGGAAATTCGGGGACTGTGCCCACCTGATGAGTCCGAAGTAGAAGTGCGAAACCGGTCCTGGACTGCTGCCGAAGCGCTTTCAGAAAACTTATAAGTATCCTCCTTTATGAAAATACGCCGCGATATATCGATGACCGTACCAAATGAAGCAGACTTTGTGCAGCATATTCATATCATTCAAGTGGTATTCAGCTGAGTCTTCCGTTAGAGCCAAATTGTATGCAAATGAGTGTACTTCGCCAGTTGGATACGACACTTTATTGATTTCTCAAATTGACAATTTGTGGATGAGCCATGATTCCTGTTAAAGGGTCCATGGGGGATTAGTGCCTCATTTAGTGTTTTCATCCACGCATCCAGGCATTAAGGGATACAGGTTATTTGGTGCTGTAATATATGGCGCTGTTACGCAACTATCTTGCGTCACTATCTAAGGGGGTAGAGGGATTAAGTAGCGCTACCCATTTGAACAGTATTTGAAGGGTTACACTAGGACGAGTACACATTCATCGCTTGCATTTACTTTTTATGTCTGTGAACATGCTCTTCAAAAATAAACGATAAATACGCCCGTTGGGTGAGCAGAACTCTTTTACACTGTATAGCCTATGCAGGATACAAATACTGACATTGGTTCAAAATATGGTAAGCTTAACACAATAATGGACACCGACAGCAGTGTGACCTGAACGCTGAAAGTAAAATTAACCAGCCGTCGGTTAGCGAATCTTTGTGGAATATTCCGTGTGTATGCTTACTCTAAGATGAGACGATTTTGTTTAGTTAAGGCGCCAACACTGAATAAACTCAAATTGAGTGGTGAGTGAAGCTTGTGCTCCAAGAGCTATATAAGTTCCCTCCATTAGATAAAAAACAAGAACATATTTTTCTTTAGGAACCACAGTGTTCACAGGGAAAATAGAGCAAGTGTGACTGATCGCTTTTGAATATCTGAACCGGTCTTATTATTACGTTCCATAAAATTCTACTTGATGAGGGTTCTCATATCAGATTGATAAAATGCAGAGCATTTCGACCACACAAGTGTCAGTTTCGCCTACTGACATCGCATCATTGCATGTGAGCTTGAAAAAAGATCAATATGTTCTCTGGAACCCATCAGTTTTGACTGTCCCGTCAAGTGACAGACAATTCAAATTTGCAGCATACGTAATTGACTTAGTCATCTCTTTTGTACCTGGGATATCAGTCCTAATGTGTGGCGGATTTCTGTAAAACTCAACCTCATGTGTCCATCGGCATTAAATCCATTTCTTGTTTTTTTTTCGACGGATGTTGCTATCAGAAATCCAGTTGTCGGAATACATAGGAGCATATTGTAGCAAGAGTTTTAGAGGTGCTGAGTTTTGGTTGGGCTGGGTAGAGAATTTTCGTGGAACAAATCAGCTGATCACTTCAGGGTTTCACCATACACTGTAAGGCGACATCAAGATAGGTTTCGAATTAAAACATGGGCAAGTGACCTAACGGCTGGTGGTTGGCGTCAACCTCTACATTTTGCAGTCCTTCTATCTGGGAATCTACCCTTCTTTCAGGTTTTACGGTTATTACACAACAAAACGGTATCACGGCTGCACTTCATGACAGATGTTGGTAGCACTCAGGAAGGGTCACAATACGGTGTATTGAAATTTTTCGCGAGGAGAGGGGCCTTCTCACAGAACCATGGCTTCTGTATTCCCGTATCCCATTGGACCATATTTGAAAGCGTGGAACAGACTTACGATCCTTCCTAGTAGTCTTTTCAGCGGATAAATTCCATACAACTATCATCCCATTGCTCTTTAGACTGGGGGAATTATACTCTAAAGCTGGATTACTTCAGTAAGCGCATGTGGACCACAGATGCCTTATGGTCCCGCATGTCGGCCGAACTCTCTGGTTGAGGAGCTTTGTCATCCTTTTTTCTGACCTTGGGTGTTTTGTCAATATCCTAGCTATCACGCAAGTATAGGATACCAAAAAAAATCAGCTTCAAGCCACACTGATTTTCACTAACGAAATATGCCTGAGTGCATCGTTCACAGGATGTAACAAGGAGGATAAAAAAGCTTCTTCTTCAGTTTGTCTTCATTCTGTTCCAGTGCACGTTGCGATATGTCATCTATATATCACTTGAACAGCATTACCTACTGCTGCTGCCCACAACAGCGACAACGGAGAGAATGACGTGCCAGCATTTCATCTGTTCGTTTTTTGTTTCCTCAGGGGTAAGAACTTATGATTGAAATTTTCTTTTTGAAGGGTATGACAGTTCGTTTCGAGGTTCACACTCTATCCACATTTCCGTCTCCCTTCTCCTACTGAACTTTTGCATACCTGCTTTAAATATCGCAACATTCTTATTGTTTCAAATTTCATTTGCCATTTTCACCTTCCCTTTATAAATTCTTGAACCTTGCAAATCCCTCTGTCTATTTGAGTCAGGCCAAAGGAAGATTTTTGCCTCTAATTTCAGTAACATGCAAAACTGGCCAGAAATCTTTACAAAGAAAGCAACCTACGGTCGTCTAATTGCTCGCTCAGCATGACGATTTTGTCGCAAAATTTCATCGCCAATCGAGATAACATCAACAGTGCTTTGTTCTGAAGCGGAGCGGAGATGCGGACCAGTATGTGTGTTGAGTGGTGGTTTCCGCTAGTTTATATACGTGGTCCTGAGGGGGGTGACTTTCGATCGTGATTGGTTGTTCCGGCGGGCAGTTATACTGATTTTAACCACCGTTGCACAGATTAAAAGGATAACACCAACTAGCCACAAGTGTGCGCCTCAGATGCATCCTATGAGGGGTTAACAGCTATTTATATTCCTTCGCACGATTTAACACCTATGGGCTGTCAGTTGGGCAAGTTTTTGGCTTCAGAATTGTTCTTTCCTATTCCCCGTCTTGTTAAACCCCCACAAATAACGTTCAGTTAGTTACCCACGGAATTCAGTGTAAACCGCATGTGTAGATACTAATCCTGCGAGGAGGTAAATCGATGTAGTCAATTTACTTAGCACTTAGAGAAAGAAGCAGATTCTTAAAGAGACCGAAATCTGAAACCACAATGTGTAATGACCAAATCCGGATGATAAGCTCTGGTTCACTACCAGAACACTGGAGCCAATTTCCCATTGGATTTTGAAATTGTCTTTGTCGCTTTCGCTTGTTAGCCGTCCGAAAACGCACAAGGTTTCCCTGAAAGTTATACCCATACAGCTTCCTTTATTCCAAACCAGAGAACGTCAACAGCAATGGAGTGAGCAGCTAGGCAGCAGAAGCGAAGTAGGTGGAACTTCATGCGTTTTTTTCAGACGCGCACCTCAAAATAAATTTTGGGGATGTGAATTGAACCAGCTAGACTTGGTCTGATGCACCGCACCACAACAGCTGGGTTTTTCTCACTTTACGGCTTAGCATTTAGTACATCCAGCAATTAGAAGTGAGCCCTTTTCACACATGTCCGTCCGCCGCCGATTTTGCCGACCAAATTGACAGTTCGCTCAGCAAAAGTACTTCAAACAGGTATTGTTTGAGGTGTCAAACTATTTCGTTTGATATACGATGCTGTATCATTGCCCGTCCCCTTGTGCACCCCTGTAAGCTACGACCTGAAACTGAATTCAGGCTCATAGAAGGACGCGCCAATTTGTTTACGACTGCCAATTTTCTATTTTCATTTTATGCTTAAAACAAGCGTAATTTTCTGTCTAGTACCATATCAAGAGCGGAACATTAGGCTGGCAAGTTTCACGTGACCATAGATGAGATACACAGGAAATGTGTCAGCCTAAACCGAAGATCTGAATAAAGGACTGAGGGAATCAGACCCAGAGAAGGCCTTTCATAGGTTAAAATTTCGAAGTATCCATTGAAGAACTTAAAATGCCGCTGGAGATACATTTTCAGTTAATCCCAGAAGTAGACATTAGCACTGTAGACCCGACGACGGGGCTGGTAGGATCATCTCACGTAGTCACCAAGTAATATTTGTACATAAGGTCAGTTTTATCTTCTTGTCAATAGTTTTAACGGTGGGCTCTTAGGTGGGCGTACACCGAAAACAAACGCCCGACGGTGTTCAATCGGTTGGTTGGTGGGACTCCACTTGTCCTGAAAAAATTCGCTACTAATGAGTAGTGCAAATTAAAGGAGCAGAAGGCATGACCACAATGGCAAGTTTAACGCCTAGTTCAAATGTCGTTGTCTGAAGGAACGTTCGAGTGCTACCGTGACATTTAATCTCAAGACACTTAAAATCCGGGAGGAAAATTCCAGGGTCATCTCACCCACGGACAGCCCATCACAAAAAGTTTGCTCCTGCATAACGACTAAAATCATACCAAGGCCGTGAAGGCAGCCTTAGGGAACAACATAGTTTACCCAAAAAAGTTAATTCCGTCCGCACGAATGCGTTAAGGGATAGACCTAAATATCGTCAAGATTTTAGGGAAAGTGATGATCAACAAAAACGACATATAAATGCGTTCCACATCATGACCAATCCACAAGTACAAAAGTGCACGACGATTAATTCGATAAAACACAAATTAAAGGGGTTTATTTCTGGGTGAAAAAAGCGTCCCATCATGCACCGAATTGGACGCTAACGCGTCCGTTGACAAACGGTGTCATGCGCGAAGGAAAAAAGGCACAACAGTCTAGAGTAACCGTTACACGGTAGGTTATAGAGTTGCAACAATGAACGCTGAACGCCCAAATAGTCCCCGCTTAACTCCATATTCGGGACTATATAAAATGTTTCGAAATTCATCTGGTCCGATTACACGAAAGCAGCGTAACTGGTTTTAGACGCTAATATCTCAACAGGATAAGACGACCTGGAAGCTATGCCTAATCGTGCATCTTCAATAAATTGTTGGCACAACTCACGAAAACTACAGAGCTACCCAAACAACTTCACTAGTATGACAACTTACGAATTGGGCGCTGTTTTAAATCCAATCTATCCAACTTGAATAACGTGTTTTATTTCAACTCGGTGCTGAATTGGTGCACACGGCTGCTTCATTGCTGCTTGAAATGTACGTATTGGTCTAACTTCTAGTATCTCGACATGCACATAATTAAACAAAAGAGAGTTATGGGTGATAGACACGATCAATACTATAGATTCTGTTCACAGTTGGAATGGACCGCCCATCCAAAAATTACTTAATTCACTCACAGTCCATCTCCTAATGAGAGGCATTAGGGTCACGTGCTCTCTGCTGTCCCTTTCGTAAACGCGCTTCTTTTATTAAATCGTTAGGCTAATTGGCGGGGTGTGGTGTAGATGTACCGTCGGTGCACATCGACAGTATTAAGGAAAGTTTTCGTCGTGAAACATTATTGAGGTGAATACATGTATATGTACTTAGGGATCAACGGTTGCCATATTCTCGAAGACGATAAATGTCCCAAAAGAGAGAAACCAAACGCAGCCAAATCCCTAGGCTATACTCTGCCTGCGTAAAAACTCCAATGTAGCAAGTCCATGGGTAAACTGTAGACGACTTTGAAAATAAGCCTGATGAAAACAAGCACCGTTGCAATAAATTGCCATTTACAACAAGATCACTTCATAGCCATCATAGGTGTATCCTAACACCTGCCTCTAACTTATGGTAGGAAACAAGAATGCTCCAACCCGCTTAAGAAGACACCAGAACTTCACTTTTAAATGCCTGGGGAAAATTTCGATCGCTTTCTCCATGTTACATATGACAAACAACAGCACCCTGAATATCAGTTCAGCTAAATTTCGAAGAAGGCTGTGGGCCATACAGTCGGTTGAGGAGCATCCTGAAGACGAACGGCTCATTTGAGTCGCACATTCAAAGCAGCTCAGCGTGCACGAGTGATTTGTTCGACCATAGAGAGTTCAGGCTTTGCCTGTAGAGCAGCTTTGAATGTTGCCGACATCATTCGTGGTATCAAAACAAAAATCAATCTGTTTAGGAAGGGATAATTTCACAAGTCGTGTGCTCCTTCCCTCCGGATAGTCATCACTCGAGGAACCAGTCCACACAGGACCACGTGACGCGAACTGCTTGATTCGTGGATGACTGGCACTATATTCCGAGTGTCAGGTGATTGCAGTGCTAATCAGCTACTGATTGCAGAGTGATTGTGTTCACTCATTGACCAGGAGGTCATGGGTTTTCATTGCCCCAGAGACTCGTGAGGTATGCACTGCTGATCATTCCTAACAAGGGTGAAATAACTGTACAATGTCTCCCCTATATTCATATACACGAGTAAATCTCAAATGGATCTCCCTATTCCCCCCTCACTGGTGAGCATTGAGTAGTACAGTTTTATGATCTAGCGTATAAAGGTCATCCCATATTCCTAAGAACCTCTCTTTCATCTAGGAGTGTCACTCGTGTATTCCTGGCAGGCAAATTCATGGACCTATTATTTTGCTGCACACTATGTTTATTGGGCATCCATTCACTCTTTAGGATAGGATTGAAGCACTCGCGGAGTTTTACGTTGGAACTGGGACTTCTGGGTCAGGTTGGGCTGTTGGTACCTTCTTGATTCCCAAGTCTCCATGTGCTCATCTGTCCTAGTTAGCCTTCGCGGTTGCTACATCTTGCAACGCTAGGCTTCTCGGACTTGGGGTTTTTGTGTGTTCAATGTAGCAACACTAGTGTTCCCACAGTTGTGGGCTAGATCGAGCGACAAGTTAGCCAAATTCCTGAGGATGGCGGAACAAACAGAACTGAAAGTCAGTAAGACTTGGTCTCAGTTTACTGGAGTTTTAAGTCACTTCCCTTCGATTGCGGTAAAATACTGCATCATCATAAGCATCATAGTGTGTGATATGATGCTTGATGGTGTACGTTACGACGGAATTAGCAACTGCCAATCCAATGATGTACTTCCACAGAGCTGGTAGTGTTCTGCCGTAAAATATGAGTAATTTTCGAAAGCTATTAACAGTCAAGTTAGGTGTTCCTACCATGGGCCACTTGCCGAAGTTTGGAGGCAGGCCAGTGTGAGTAAGTTGGGAACCCGCAAGTTCACTTCTATTCAGACATTTATGCCGACATGTTGTGCATATCCGTATAGTGATGAGTGAATTCTTTCGGATTTTCCGCGCCTAAAAGGTCTGACAGATTTTATCACCAATAACATTGAACAAAGTCAAACAATCCTGGTTAACAGTCTCGCCATTCAGTGGCTGATCTTATCGCGCAGTAGCGCTGTCCACACAACTAGATGTCAGAGCGTACTGAAACGGTTTCCATACACCCCCTGCTAAGATTGTGTGCAAGGAAAATGAGATCTCCTGCACATTGTCTTCTTCACCTATACTCAGATGTTCCAGCCAACGCTTCCAATAACCCAGTAGCTGACTAACTCATCGACTGCGTGCTGTTAGATACCCTTATATTACATTTATTATATCGATAGTGGTAGTTTCTAGTCGTTCTTCAGATAACGAATGGGTGTATACTAACTACCTCACTTAGTTTCCTTCGGTCTCACATTGTGGCAGTCTAATTAGTTTTTTATCCATGAAACTGCCTTTGTGCATACTTTAATTAGAAAACCCAGTTACACATCAGGCAAGGTACATTGGAGGGAATGCAGATCAGCAGCTTACGCTGATTTCAACCAGGTGTTCTGAAAACTCATAAAGTTTCCGAAGACGCTTCGACAGCCCACTCTCAATTTCGTCCTTGTTGAGGCTCATTAGTGAACCCCGAGTTTATCTCAACCTTTTGTTCTACTTGGACCTTGAGTTCACCTCCAGAAGACTTCACTGGCAAAAAGGCCACGGAACTGTAGTAAAATTGTGAAGCAAGAACATAAGGACATTTGACAACTGTGCACAGGTGCATTGTCAGCGCGCATCAGAATCCTTCTCCTATGCCAGGTCACGTGCCATCCCAACATTTTGGGAGTGATTATACCGACAATTTGTCTAAAGGACGAAGGCAGTGTCGATACACGATCAAGTGGTAGTAGAAAAACACCAACAAACTGCCCTTTTATCGCTTTATAGGGACTTTCCCATGTATTGAGTGTGCTGCCGGCAGTAGGAGGGCGTGAATTCGGCATCAAAACGACTTCTGTAATGTAATATATAGCAAGTATGATGAAAGACTGTCCATTACGGGAAATTTTTGCTACCCGCCTGAATCACCATGCAAATTCTAGACGGAACACGCTACTTATAAGGTTGCTGAAAACTCTTTAACAGTCCATGACTGATTTCGCCCTTCTTGGGGCTCATCAGATAGGCGCAGTCTCCGAGTTTCCTTCAATCTCATGTTCCATCTGAACCCCAATTGTTGACAAGCAGGATTTATCATCACACAAGTTTTTAGCTGCAAGAGCAATTGCCCTTACGTATGTCACGACCTCGATGAGCTGAAGATGGATGTGCGGTTCATTCCCTCCAAGAAACGAGCCCATAGTAAGTTCATTCGTAAGCTCCAATCGCTAACTCAGCAGTGAGTTCTACATATATTGTACACCGCGAACAGTGTGTTTAAGTGAAGGATACCCACATGAAAAAATAGACAGCGGCTGCTAAAATTTTATCAGTAATGTAAACACCACTAATAAACTTCTAGCAGCTACTCATCGGAACTATACGTGTACACTTGGCCGGTCACCATTTTAAATGCTCAAAACTGTCATTTTATATCACCTTCACCCTGGCTGTTACGCATTAGGTGAGCTAAAACAAGGCCACGTCAGTGCTGTGTGCTATACTGAATTCGAAAAGCAGTAAAATCCTGCTCACTGAACTTTGCAGGTTGGCGTACATAGTAGCCGTATGAGTCTGGAACAGGGCAGACTTCAATTCATGCCCAGTATGCTTAGCACTGAAAAACGTCAAAGGGATTTCCTGACGAAGCTCAATGAAGTTCATCACGACCATATGGGCAAAACGGTGGTATCCAAACTGCGTCTGTCAGCGTTGCCGTCAAGCTTCCCGTCATTTTGAAAACGGTGAATATGAGGAAAAAATTTCCCGACCTACATCAGCAAGAGATTTATGGTTGACTGTAAATATGTTCAACAGTTCTACGAGGGCAGTGGGGTCAGTATCGAGACCATTACCGTTTCCAGTCTACATCGGTGACCTAGCTAGTCGGCTGAGAAGTGAAGTTTCCCTTAGCTTATGATGTAAAACTCCTCGGTACCCAAAGCAACTGGGAGGATCTGCAATACGATCTTGACAAAGTATCAGACTGGGCTTGAATCTTGGACCTCCTGATCAATTCTAAGAGGTATGCGACGATCACCACAGTCAGCAAGTGGACACGGCAGAATCGTTACCTCTTAGATCAGAACATCGGCAGCTTGTAGTCACAAATGAGAATAGAGACCTGGGTATTTTCATATCCCAGATTATGGAAATGCAGAAGCAGTGTCAATTAGCAGCAAAACGTGCACGTGGGAGGTTGTTTAGATCCAAAGCGGTACTGATCAACCGCAACTCGGCTATCTTCGTTTTCCTCTACTGCGCGCACATATGATATCACTGAGAGTACTGCGTAAGGCCCATCCCTCAGAAAGGCATTAGGAATCTCGATGACGTCCGGCGTCTTGTGACGCGATTGGTATGTGGTATGCACGGTTTACCTTATGCGACCAGTCCATCTGTGGGCAATCAGTCGGCTTAATCAGTCGCTAATTTAATGAAACAAGTGCATTCCCACCTGGAATATAGCCTCGCCTATCCATGGGACTAAGGTCAAACCATAGGTACCGTCAGGCACGGGAAAAACGAGTAAGTGGGTTTTGGGGATGCGAAGATTTTCCAATTTGCTCATCTATCGATCTACCACAGAGAAGTCAATCGACTCGCACCTAATTATTTAAATATGCCCATCAAAAAACTTGTCCCGCGTCTGGTCTATTCCACAGCACAAGCTGGCAGCCCAGTTGGTCGAGATGCAATTTCAGCTTGCTCTTCCGAAGTCACTGATTGCATGAAAGAGTATCCCTATGGGCTACAATCAGTGGTAAGTCCTAATATGGGGATCATTGCTGCGATTTGTCAACCGTTAACTCCATTGAGCGGTCAAGTCGGTTAATTTGATTATGAGTAAGATGACCACTCAAACTCACGTTTAGTCACGTCGGTTGGAAATTGTGACCTGTTGTCAGTTAACCTAATAGTACGTACTGGCTACATAGACGGGCAAGGTGACAGTAACTGCACTGGGTGATATGATCGACTGATCATTCACGAATAAAAAGGTCGTTTTACTCTTATTCATGTGACTAGTCTGCTAGATCACGTGGATTTAACCCAAACCGTCTGATGGTGCGCACCGGTGTCGTCGGCTGACGTCACATTCAGTGTTACGTTGATTAATGCAGCGAAAACTGTTCTTTGTGTACCATTAATGGCGTTTTTGCAAATCGGTTGGAATCGACCGGTGCATCGGCATCGGTCAAACAAGTGAAGGCGATTTGACCGATCGATCGATCGGCGTTAGATTTTCTCTATAGATATTCAAAATCTGAAATAGGTCCTTGTGGGGTTGAAGAGTTTTGGCGAAATCTAGGTCGGCTTGTTCGGATATGCAACCTATGTCTAACAGATCGATTTTTCATAAATACTGTGGTCGTCTAACCTCGGAGCGTTTATTAGTTCATTCTCCGGTTTGAAGAACAGCAGTGAAATGAATAAAGTATCCTGAATGCCGCAAGCGCTCCCACGAACTGGAAAACTGATTCTGCATTGTGTCCACTAGCTCTCCACTATCCCAATGAGGCATAGAGCCGTTTGCACACAGAATTAGCAAATTACTTCCCCGAAATCGAAGAGGATAGATTGACGGTAAAAACAGCTGAACCATTACAGCCGGAAGTGAAACTGAATCCTGATGCAAGTTATTAGCTCTATAAGTGAAGCTGGATCGTGTCAACGACTTGAATCAACGGCATCGCGTATAACACAATGGGGAGTTCATTCGATCCAAAAAGAATGCTGACTCGAACGCGCAATATAGCAATACACTCGGAGTGAGGACACTAAAGAGGGAATTTTTAGCCCTTCGTGAGAAACCGTTTCCCTTCTAGTAGAAAGGTTTGTATCATTGCTGACGGGGGACCTTGTTGTGGCCTGTCTGTGGGAATTGTCTCTATTCAGATAGGTCTCCGTGGCCGGGGTTGGTGTAATGGACAAAGGACTTGATTGTACTCAATACTAAAACTTGCCTGTAATCAGTATCCTGTCCTTTGATCGCTTTAACTCACACCACCGGTCATATCACAGGTACATTTCGCGGTTCTTCCTACTGGGGTAAAAGCACACGAGTAGATGACAATCCCTGAGTAAAACGTGGATGTACACAAGATAGTTCGCCCTCTGACTCTGGCTCTCTTGAATAGGCTTTGTGTGGATGATTTCGTCGATCTTGGTCACCCTGTCCAAATGAACACCGCTAACGGAAGCTTACCCCTGTCAGCTAGAACTGTTCTCGCAGATATTTTTATTCCACAGGAACCTGTCAGAAAGGCACGTTTAGGCATACGCTAAACATGGTGAGTAGTAAAGCTGAAATGGCCGGACCACAAAAGACAATCTCATCTTGATGTGGATCCATTATCTGGAGGTAGTAGGATTCATTCGCTTGACCTCCAGGTCCAAGGTTGATTTCCTATCGATCTCGCTTGTTTGCATAATGCATGCAGATTAAAAGACTGCTTGTTTCTTCCAAGGCGTCGAAATTCGCAAGGATTTTTGTGTTGAATAGATAGATACTTGTTCCTAACTTCCAACGATCCTCACGGAGGATATGATCGTTAGTTATTAGCGGCCGCATAGTTTTGGGATTCAGAGTGTTAACTTTGAATATGCAAATCAAGCTTCAAATTATACTACATCCGTATAGTGAGCTCCAATCAGAACGAAGCGTACAGTGGATTGTCCTTCCCTGACCACTTCTGTTGCATAATTACCACTCCTAAAACTCCAAGCCCGGGGTTCAGTAGTGATCAAATCCCGGGTGCTGATCCTGAAAAGCCGGGAACGCCACTGTGTTCATATGTGCCGTGCGAACAGTCCAGGTCAACCAAGCATTGATAATCCACGATTTGGCGTGAGGTTTGTGCCGTGGTGATGTGATTCCTTCACGTTAGACGTGACCTAACGTGAACGTAGCCACAGTCCTGGTGGAGCATGCGTTAAAACGACGTAGTGCCAGTGCCATCAGTCAGCTTATTCCGGGTCATCGTACAGTCCTGTAACCCTTGTGTGTGGCGCACTATCCACTCAACTTCCACCTGTTTGGACGTGCCAATTAGGATACCACTTGGTATCAACGTACCCCCAGGTGGCCTGACCTACATCGTAAAAACGGGGAGCATCTCCCAATGGATGATGCAAGGCACCACTCTCATGAAAATTGCTTACCTTCAAAAACACATACTAACATGAAGCAAGTCTCATAATAAAGGGCATACGAGTGAATTAGAAACGATGTCCGTTTTTTAATCCAGTGAGAAAAGTTGGATTCTAACTTAGTTAGTTAGCTATGGAATAGACATAACATTTTTTATCAGAGTCGGTCTTTAACACTATTCCTAAGATAGTTGGCATTTTACCGAGTAAACTGGGTTTTGATTCATAAACAAAAAGAAATCCAATCAAACTCAACATTACAGCTATATGTGGGAGAAGAATTTGTCCGATAACAACGAAGCCATTATTTTAAGGAGAAACCTTCAGAATGAGTGTGGACTCATCAGAATAGTTGAGAACTGTTCAAATGAGAGTGATGCGAACGGGAATTCTATGCCTTCCGCAACCACCCACGACATTTCAAAGCAAACAATGATTTCTTCTGGGATATGTACGAACCTCAGTGGAGTATGGTCTGAAAAGGGTGGATATATCCCTGTTAGCTTGCAGAACTTGGGCCATAAAGTTAACGGGAGGAACAAACTCAACTTCCGAAATTCTCTGGTTGATAATTTTTCGGTGGACTCGGTCTGTTCAAACAGATCACTGTTATAGTGCAGAGACTAACCAAACTTATGATCTTATGCAGACACTTAGGAGGACCACCCATCGAATTACGGAGGCAACCATGGCCTGTCGGTTTACAAACGTCTGTGATGATGAAGTTTCTTTTTGCCTCCATTCATCTGTCTTATGTGCAGTGATTACCAAACAACTCTCATTTATGTGAGTTGATTTACGACCCTCCATATAGATCTCGCAACCCTATCATCTAACCATAAATGTTGCGCACTTACCATCAGTTACATCACATTGTGAAAGGGCTCAAAATCTGTTGAACGGCTTCTTTCGGATATGCTTCTGACAAACTGAATACTAATTGTACATATATTTTTCCACTGACTTGAGTGATATTAATCATTATGTTAGTACCATCAAAATCCGCCAAGAATATGAATTGGACTGAACCATACAGGTACACATTTTTCTTCATTTTTGTATCGCTTCACCAAGTAGACTTTGGTTTGTTCTGCTGGGCGTTTGGCCAGCAGTTGCAAGCCTGCAGATATCTGAGTAGGTTACCATCGTGCAATCTTTGTGACCGTCTTGTACCGCCCTATCACCACACAGACCGATATTAACGGGAGCTAATCACGTTGCTGTTCAGCTGCTCGTGGCCGAAAGGTTGGGTGTTCAAACACTGACCGGAAGGTAGCGGGTTCGAAACTCTCTGAGTTCCGTGAGATGCGCACTGCTGATGACTCCCAATAACGATGAAAACACTGTACAGTGCTTCTTGGTTTTTCACAATAGATCGGCTTAACTGACTGGGCGGAATCTCAAGTGGAAATTAGCAAATCTCATCAGACTACCATTAGTTAAAGAGAAGAGTTGGTTTTTCGGTCATTGGCCCCGTGGGAACACTGTAGCTCCTGAGCACTTGGTTGACATTTGTTTTCTTGTCCTGCGGACCAAATAGTAATTGTACGGACAAAAACGCGGTGTCTTACTTCTCAGTGGGATTCCATTGGTATCAGTCGATTTTTCCTAAATATCACTGTTCGCCACTTTTTTTAACGCTCACAATATTCACCCTTCCCCAAAGTTGCAGTCATTGTGTAAACAGCTGAACGTAAGTCTGTGCCACCCAGAAACCCTTTTCAACCGTCTGCTACGCTGTAGTTGCCATGGCTTAACTTCCACACAGTCGCACGTCACAGGTACTTTTGAGCCAACTATGTAGGCCACAGTGACGTAACCACATCTGACAGGTGTGATTCGAGTGATCCACATTCCGATTGATGATGCACGCACAGGAGCATCAAGCCAACGGTTTAACAGTGGTGTCTTTGGTGGCGTGTTTTGGTCACTGATTCCGTTCAAATGACTTACCTCGGAAAGATGAGAATTGGCACGCTGTCAAGAAGAAGAAGGCACAATTCCGTACTAAAAATGAAGGTTAGTAGCTACTGATACTGCAAAATAACAGAGGGATGATGTATTGTCTTCAAAAATTCTCGTATCATCTGTCCCGCCCAAAGGGGTTTTTATGCATTTCTTTATGGTGACATTTTCTCTGAAAGTGAAAAGCCGCTCCAGCCGCCAGCAGATACAAATGCACCAAGTTGAGGAACTCGCACTAAACGGGTCTGCTGACGAACTCTGAGCCAAAGCAAGCTGGTGAAATGCACTAAAACTGATGAATTTTGATAGATAGAAAGGCTTGAGAAAGTAAGTAAAATGGTTGTTGCGCAACAATTCGGCCGGACGAAAATCCACCATCAAATTGATGTCCACAACCCTGGTGTTTAGCAAGTGGTTTTTCTTGGATGAACGCCTCTGTTATGAGGTTAGCTAAGCTGAAAACGAATTCATTACACCAAGTAAGCACGGTCACCTAAGGTGGATTCATTTACACAAGGATGGCTTGGTGATGTAAACGTCTGACGTTCTCCCAATGGCAGCATCGCACTCAATCACTTTGTCATTGCCAGCAGTCCCTGCCGAGTCAGAGTTCTGGCTCTTGCATTAGCTGAAACAGCGGCCTTTTGGTCATCAAGTACAGATCACAGTTTAGTAGTATCATGCTGCCAACGCTATAGCTTGGCAGCAACTATGTGAATGATTACCATTAAACTGCTCAATCTACACAGCAAATGATATATATGATGGATGGATGTGCCATAGACTAAAATCTGTTTTTGTCCACGGAGCACTGGCATGATGTGTGCAAACGGCGAAAGGCTGAAGATGGCTGCGAGCAGAAAAGTGATAGAATCAGAGGAAATAGTCCCTGATGTCGAATCGGCTCTTCGAAACATTCCTTCAGCGGAAGCTGAGAAGCTATGGGCGAGAGAGGAAAACCCTTCGCTGCGAAGTCGTTTATTAGCAAGCACCAACTAAGCAGTTACAAGCTACTGGACAGGAAGGTAAACGTCTCATATGCACATAGTTTCTAAAACTGAACAGTCTCACGCGTCTTCTTGAACTTTAATGGATATTCACTGTAAACGAACACTGCAAACCAGTTCCACAAGTTTCGTAATAAACTTCATCTTTCATTAGATGTGAGGCGGAGCTTCGACACGACCACAGACTACCCGCATGACTCATCAGCAGTATACGCCGTTACACACCTTCCCCTTTAAAGGTTGCCTGCGTACCACCGATTTCCATTAGCCTCCGTTAGGTCGGCCCCAGCAGTTGGTCTATTCGGCAGCTCTTCGTGTGTATTATGCCACTTCCAAAGCTGAGTGCCGTTTACTCTTTTCGATCCTCGACCGTCCTGAATTGTATAGACGTTTCCCCGACGGTCGGTAACGACAAACGGTCCTTGCCACCGACTACCCAGCTTCCGCGACCCCAGCCCACTCCTTCAGGGATTCTGATGATCCTTCCAGTTGACCTTCGCGCCTATCCGGAACGGTCGTGCCTTTCTACTTGGCGTTTTCTGTCTAGTCCATTCCTGAACGGCGGTCAAGTTTTCTCGAGCGTCCCTCCGTTCCTCTCCTAGCTCCCCCGGAGACGAGCGTGGTGTCGGCAACAACCCAGTTTCCTGATCAACTGGAAGGCGCGGATGTCGACCGCACATTGGCATGAACGGGGACTTGCCTGTGCTTGGCTGTAGCGACGCACGATGTCCTAACAACACCATCGGCAAGCGATATCTCGAATATCGTAGCAACTGAAACATGAGGCGGCCTGGTGCAGCACATTCAGTTGCATGGAAACATCACAAACGAGAGATTCAGCTGGGTTCCAGGTGAGTCTCTCGCAAAACCAAATTGATTTGCAAATGAGTCTATCTCTTGAACCTGTTTATGGACCTCCTCCCATAGATAGAGTGGTAGCGGAGGGGTCGTACGGTCGGAAACGTCCGGACGAGAGGGGGATTTCGTGTTCAATCCACGAGCATAAGCCAAACGGGGTACTCCTCGACTACAGACTGTACTGACGGCACATTACAAGACGGAAGTTTTCGGACATGCAGTACTTGGGTGACTTCAAGCTTGACGGAGCCATACTTTGTCATCAGTTTGTCCCGCTTTAGGTCAACGACGGATTCTGCGCTCTTGAGAAAATCCGCTCCCAAAATTGTCTGTTCTATGTCTGAACTGATCAGGAAGTCGTGCTGTACCGACCTGTCGCCTAAGCGCATTGAGTACATTGACACTCCGTCAATTTTCAGTCGATATCCCCCACTGCCTTCACGGCTAATGCGCACGGTCTGCATTCAGCTTCGTTCCCTCTCTGCTTCAGTAACACTCCGGCTCCTGTATCAATTAGGCACAGCTCCCTTTTTCCGTCTATCTAGATAACGGACTGTATCGTGACCTGTGTCACAGCACTAATTGCAACCCACCCGGGTAAAGAGGAGTAATCCAAAGAATTATTATTTACAGGTGGTCGGGTACGGCGACATTGACTCTTCCAGTGGCCAGGCATGCCACAGTTGTAGCACCGGCTCGTTCGAGCGTGTCTCCGAGATTCTGTCTTCATGGCCGCAAGCTGTTCTATCAGTTGGTCCACTTTAGTCTGCAGGTCCTCCACGGCTGAATCCTCCCTCTTCTCATGTGACTGCAACGTGGCCAGTAGCGCCTCGGCCAATTCCCGTGCCAGATGCACCAGGTGCTCCACACTCAACTGGCTATTTGCTCTTGCCATCCGCAACTGGGTACCAAGAGCCGGCTGCACACCTTCTACGAACTGGTCAGACAGTAACTGCTGGCGAGACACTGCGTCCAGACCCGGCAAGGCACGATCCAACCACTGCTGCAAACTGGCGAAGAAGAC
>SJOL01006915.1:56688-67658 GCA_004794785.1 Opisthorchis felineus | reverse complement strand
AATCATCAGCAAAAAAGGGAGGCAGAAATCCCAACCCGATCAAAGTTCACAGAATCCCTCTCCCTTACACAAATGTCGTAGCACTAGCTGACCCACACAGACGGACAAAAATGTAAACAACGTTCAAGAGGGTCTCTACGTGAACCAAACCGGAAGAACTAGACCCTAAGCTGGATCCAAATCCATGTAGATTTCCCCATCGGCCTAACACTTGGTGACCCACCCTAACACACAAAATCCCTTGGCTGACACCTAACACAGATTTAGCCTGACTTAGCTGATTGGTTCTCCTTCCGCCTTAAATCTCGACCAACCTCGTAACCTAGTCACTTGGCCTGACGAACCTCTTGTGTCAAAGGTGAAACGTTGCCCAGCAGTAAAACTACCAATTTTTTCCAAACTTCTCTGAAACCGTTGATTTCTCGATCGGTTCCAAGCGTTTCCAGGTGACTGAACAAAATGACTTCTTCTGATAAGTGATTCATCCTGGTGGGTGGTCACTTTAAGGTAAGCAATTTAAACGCGTTGACAAGAGTAGAAGAAGTAACGTTCACATTACATCCTCGCGAACAGTCCTCTTGTCCTGGCGAAATTATTCTGGTGAGTCTACTACACTTTTATCTTTTCTTGAGACTCACCAGGTAGACTTAGTCCCCGAGATTTCATCTACTTGAATGCCAGATCGTATACGGATGTCGAAATGCACTCATATGCAAATAAGATTGACGAGTCTCGCAGATAATGTCCTTCGATGTCTCCAATATCGCGCCAAATCTCGACGAACCTCGTAACCTAGCCACTGGGCCTGACGAAGTTTTTGTGTCAAAAGCGAAACGTCGCCTAGCAATAAATCTACCGATTGTTTACAGACTTTTCCGAAAAGGATAACCCATTTTGTTTCTTTATAGACGACTCCTTAATTACTTTGGATGGCAAAATCGATAGTCGTAGTGATTATGGCGGGGTAATCCATATGCTTAAGGGACGAATACATCCCATTGGGTGGCCCTTCTTAAAGATAATCGTTCAGCTGTAACACCCTTTCGGTGCATAGTTGCCATGCCACCCGAAGGAAGCACGAGGGCTAGGATACTGCCAGGTTGCCCAAGCCTAGACAGGGGAAGGCGAGAGGCAGAGGTGGGGTTCGAACCACGGACCTTCCGGTCAGTAAGTTCGCGTTCTAACCACTGAGCCATCTCGTCCCTTCTTAAGGGATACTGTTTGCTGCCCGCGCGTCTGATGGTAAATATTATGGGACCAGAGCCCAGTTCAGTGGACTACTAGGACAAGTTACCCAATTCTCTGGAATCATTACTTTGCGGGTATGTTGATGCCGCAGGAAACAAAAACGCTCCGGGTTCGTACACCCAGATTGTGGATCAGAGCATCACTGGCCTATATGGTCTCAGCAGCAAACTCTCTCGGTGAACTTCCAGACGAAGCACAAATTGAACGCATCACCAACTAAGCGGCATGCACCATTTACGGGTCATCTGATTTAGTCTTTGTAGACTCGCATTTCCCTGTGGCTATCTAATGTTTACGTCCAAATCACGTACTACTACGATGGCTACGACGACATGCTTCATGTCCGCTGTGAATCCCGAGGTTTTTTTTTAAAAGCTCTAGCCTACTTTGTGACATTGTTCGGTAGTATACACCCGAAGATGTACGGTGAAATAATCGCGGTATATCTATCACGCAACAGCTCATTTTTTCGGCGTTCATATATTTTGTGATAGCTTGTTCTGCTACGTATTCCTCACAACCAATGGTTCTCGTGAATCAAGTCTGACCGATTCATGCATCTCAACTTTCCAGTGATGTGTAAATGCTTAGTTTAGTGTAAAACCCTTAGTTTCCCATGTTATCTTTCCGCAACGGCCTCTATAATAAGTATCTAGGATTCTACGGTGGGAATTAAAAATGAAACTCTGAACGGAAGAAGAATACGGGTTGATAACAGTTATGGGCAGTCAAGAGTAGCTGTCAACCTCCCAAGGATACATCAAGTGTGGTGTCACATACGACGTACATGTGACCGAACATAATCATACAAAAATGTATGAAAAATGACTTATCCACACAACATACTCTGGGCAACAAAGTATTTAAAATAGCTTGGTGAAGCATAGCTGTTGCCTGTGTTCAGCCAAGTAAACGAAGTGTAACAACGAACATGAGATCTAACAAAAACAGCAATTTTGAACTTCAAGCGAAGCATCCATGAGGAGGAATTTGTGTAAATACACTCAACAGTAACTCTAATCAAAGATGAATGAGTCAAAATTGAAATTAAGATTACTAGATCAATCACGGATGTACATATCTTATAGAAATCATGGACGATTTGAACTGCTTGACTGGTGCACAAATGAATACTGGGCCAGAGATCATACTAAACATTTGAGGAAACTATTTAGTTTATACACAACCTTACCAGTCATGAAGCTGTTTCTTGAAGGGTCACATTTCTACGTCCGTTCCCTTGACCTTTAATCAGAAGGGAACAGTCAATGACTTGAGGGGCTTTTGTTGCTTATTTGACCGGATTTCAGAAATGCGTTTAGCAACAGCTTGTATTTTGAGTTTTGAATGACGAGACTTGGGCTCCAAAATGGGTCTGTCCAGCTTCCACCATCCATCCATTCAATCCAGGTTGTTGTTGTGTGCCTCATCGCTGTGCTAAGTTACCACAGACTTCCACTTAACGCAAAGTTGCAGGCATATCCCAGACCCAAAAAATAAAGAAAAATGTAGTTCCCTGAATTTCCGGGCATGGACGCCCTATATCTTTAACCTTTGGGTAACTGACCCGATATGCGGACAGCACTCCTAATATGCTATGCCTTTGGCTATGTCGATTCAAACTTATGTAGCTGTGGAATTACGGTTCATTTCCATACTTTCGAGTTCCCATTCCCTAGTTCTCATATTCCAATCGCTCTTCATCAAGGTTTTTGCCCTATCGTTCGTACCACGTCCGTTGGAGCCAAGTCCAATCACTAAATTGTTGCACCGAGTGTATTGAAATCAGTACGCGAGGTTCAAGCTACCCATAAACGATGAGTGCTAAACCTGGGGGAATTTCAGAGGTATTCATCCGAAATACCTAGGAAATATGGAAGTTTGAAACCGACTGAGAAGTCATCGTTTCAAGAGGGCTGGAACGCTGCACTGACTGTTTTAGGGAGTCATGGTACAAAACAGCGGGCGGTGTACAACACACTCAAAAGCTCTGGAAAGTACTGGGTAACATAGTAACGTTAATGGTCATTAGCGTACGAACGGCTGCAGTCAACAAACACTGGAATTGTCACCGAGTATCTCACTACCGTTTACAGTTATGTTGCTCAAAGACAGTTCACTAGGCTGTCACCTGTTCGTGGGGTATGAGCCGACAGTGTGATTAGGGACCCACTAAGAAGCCACTTATGAATTATTTCTACCTATACGGCAAACATCCAAACCTAAATGAAAATGGAAACTACGTGACGAGACTGGTTTTTCTACTTCCCATAAACTGTCATTGTACGTCGCACGTGTCGCACTGCGACAAACACCAGACCATCAAGATGAAGGCTGGTCACGACAATTACATCTCTTGACTCAATTCCTACGTCTGCTCCACCCTTTGCTTCATATTGTTTGATGATCTGCACGAGGACCACCCACACAAAAAAGTCCTATGCCAAACTCATGTTCACCAGTGGTTCCTTTGCTCGAATTAGTGCGAACTACAGGGAATCATGGGTGGATGACAAACAACCCGCATTGAGAGGGGTGTAACTAGCTTACAGTATCCCTTGTTGGAGTATCAGGAGAATTGGCTAAAAAGCACTCTTTAATGCAGGCTTTAAATGAACATCTCTGACATGGTTGGCAACGCACTGCGACTGGTGAAGATGATCAGATTTAGTAGAAGCTTGCGTCAAATGCACGTTAGTGTGTCCTTTGATTAGGAAGTAGATTTTTTCTGATATTGTTAAATTACAGACACTTAACGTCCTAGAATATCCATTCGACCAATAGTTCAGTGCGAACGTCCAACCCACCTCTTCGCGGACATAGACTGAGGGTGTTTTTTCAGAAAGTCTAGAACAGATCAAAACAAGCATCGATCAAATTCTTTTCCTTTCATTTGGTCATGTTGTACACTACTAAAACAATCCCATGAGAAGCCTAAGACATCTGTTTGTTTGAGCCACTTATGACTGGTCAAATGGCGAGATATTTCCCAGCAATTGGGTTTAGCAACTGAAACGGAAATTTGTCCGAACAGTGAGAAACCTGTTGGATAGCATGCGAATCACATGATCAGCGCACAACCACCGATTACTTTACTAAACACTCTCGAAGTGCATGGCAGAAATCAGTTTGTACCCGGCCTGGCTGCATAACAAAACCTACGATAGACTTAATACACTACAAGGTTGCAGGGAACTCTTCGGCAGCCCACGACTAGTTTGACCTTCTTGGGGCTCATGAGGTAGGCGGGGTCGCAGAGCTTCCGTCAACCGAATCTTCTACCTGAACCTAAATAGGTCGAGGAGCTTTAAGCAACCTTACAAGTAACGTGTTAATTTTAGATAATGTATAGCGATATCCCGAATATCGTATTAACTGAGAAATGAGGCCTTGTGAAGCGCATTCAGTTGAAGAATGCATAAAAGGGGGAAGCGGCTGAGTTCCCCATGGAAACCGAAGTGGTATGCAGATGAGTGTATTTGTCGAATTTCGTGAAACTTGGGTTCAAGTAGAACATCAAGTTGACTGACGGAAAGTCGGGGACTGCGCATACCTAATGAGCCCGAGGTGGAAAGGCGAAACCAGTCGTGGACTGCTGTCGAAGAGTTTCCAGAAAGCCTATAAATAGTTTCGTCTGTGAAAATATACTGCGATATCTCGAATGTTGTGCCACTTGAAACAAGAGGCGCAGTACATTCAGTTGAAGAATATCCTAAACGAGAGATTCAGTCGGGTTTCAGGTGAGTCAGCCATGGAAACCGAATTGGTATGCAAATGAGTGTATCTATCAAAAGGACAGGGAGATCTGTTAAGCATCAATGCCCTGCGCAAGTAAATTATGACGGCCGAGAGCAGCAAATTCAAGTGTACGCAGGAAGAGAGGATTGGGGTTTACAATGTGATGCTTATTAGTTGAGCTGTCGTGTGAAAATAAGAAGGACAAGTCGAGTTAGCAAAAACCAAAGCAGTTGAATGGAAGCCGCAGAAACTGTCTATTGGTTTACGGGAAGAATAAAATATGTGCTCACTCTACCTACATTGTTGACAAAATGTGTGCTTGTGCAGCGGTCACCGTTGGGAATCACAGGTGATTGGCAATCAAGCGGACGTGAATTAAAGATTGGGAGGGAAGCTAAGACTCGACAGGTAGAATGCATGGGTCACTTGCTTGTACCAGCAAGGCTTACACTTCACTTCGTTAGCAGATGCGACAGATATCTTCCAAGCTGGGTCAACGAAGCACTACTCCGTCGTTTGGGAAACCATGGAATACCTACACAGGTACAGGCGCTGCTGTCAGTAATGATTAGACAGCAACAACTGTGGTCAACCAGATAATCGATAGATAGGGAATACGAGCACTGCGGGCTAGCCGGCCTGCGTGTGACGTCAACAAAGATGTATGAAAATGCACCAGCCATGAGGCAACAGAATGTTTTTCCCAAGCAGCGGGTTTCCCTATGCTTCAGCGAATGATCACAGTTCACACTGGCCATGCATGATACTACACATGGAAACAGATTACAAAAACATACCTTGATGAGCCTCAAGAATACTCTTGCCTCAGGGATATTCAGTTGGTGGTGTAAGTAGAGTTTCGTGGTGATCGAAACGAGCATACTCTGACGCAGGTCCGTAACCTCAAAATTAGTCTTAGTGATGCCTGCTACTCATCAATGATTTCCGGCGCAAAGTGTATGGCGGAAAAACCTGGGCTCGAAATCGCGTCCGGTGTAGGGAAAATCAGCCAACCGGCGCTTTTCAATTGTAGAATTGACCGGTCTTTGAAGATACGTCGGTGTTCGGGCTGGACTCATTACACGGCATCGTTCTGTCGGATGACAACTGAGATACAAAGCGCGTACTAGACTATCCCACCCGTATAGACGTTCCCGTACCATCTAACACATGGGTATATGGCTCCCAATGCCTTATTTGATGGGAGGGCAAAATGAGTCCAACTTCGTATTGCAATACCAGGCATCTCTATGCAACCTAACGACTTGTGGAGAAATAAAATCAGCATGTGCAAGAAAACTGGGCGCTCAATGCAGTCATTTGCTGTCTTAATTTACGTCTGGATAAAAGGTATCCGGGAAGCAGTTTTTTGAAAACTGAATCCTTCGACGAATTAGTTATCTAGAGGTTCCTGAGGGAGAAATGCTGGAGCGCTGTCACGACCTCCTACGCCCGTGTCACCTTCAACAAGGTTCGAGCAACTACACTGTAAGATACCTGTCCAAGAGCTACGCTGTCATGCTTGAGGAATAATGAATATTTGCTTCGGGATTGTTGGGGGGAGGGGACACGATACAGTTGGCATCCTAATGGTTTACGGACTAGTCAATCGGACCAACGCTGGATCGAATTTGTGCAAGCCTGGCCACCGATTACCACCACTGGATAGCATGCATACAAAAGACTTTAGAAGCCGACTCACCCTGTCTCGGGAGTGAGTATTGGCATCGCACGGTTGGTAGCAATGCTGATATGGCAATGTTCAGCAGCTTTGTAAAGTTAGAACATGGGAGCGAGGCAACCAAATCGCAAAGGTGCAGCCGCCATGTGGCAAGGCAAATTTAACCCTTCTGCACCACAGCACCGGAGAAGTACGTAGTCTTAATTTCTGAAGCCAGAGGCTTTGTGTACACCACTCCCCACTTCTAATCAACTTAAACCACAAAAGGCTGGGAATGAAACACCACTAGTACATCCAAAGAGTAGTAAAAATCCCAACCTTCTGCCCATGCGTTCGCATACGGTCGCATGATTGCCAGCGAGATTAAGTCCGAGCATTCAGGGTTAAGACGAACGATTGCGGGTCCCACCACTTACACATACGCCCCTACCCGACAGGGAAAAATACAACCAAGGGGATGAGTGAAAACAAGAGAACTTCACAATCAACCTTGTGTTTCGTTTATCGGGCACACCTTTGCCAAACAGTGTCAGAGTTGGATGGGCCCACTCAGACTGGTCACAGGAGATAGAGATAGATAGGTATCATGAAAAATAAAAAAGAATGACAACTGGGAAACTCATTGCCATTTTGTGGCCACGGGAAGAGTCCGCCGACAGACAAAAATATATTTACAAATATCATGTAAACGTTACAAAAAACGCGTGTCTGCTCAGCTGAACCGTATCCATAAAGATGTGTCCGTATGGGAGAGACTGGATGACAAAATGCGGATAAAAAAGCGAAATCGCAACTCCCTGGAGAGAGTTGTTCATGCCGGACTATGTTAACGAGAAAACTAGCACAAACGTGGGATGGTAGCACACAGACGGTCACCAACTGCCAGCGAAAACACCGAGGTAACGCTGATGAATAGAAGCAGGTGAAAATCACCTTGCAGGCGGATAGAGAGGCGCTGGCGAGAACATGAACTAATGCTACCAGAGACGGACACGCAGCGGGAGGAGACAAGAGACCGTCGAGCCGATAGAATTGCGACCTTAGGAATGGCTATCTTCTGCGGATCATGCAGTCAAGTGAGACAAAGAGAGTTAATTTCAAGTGGGGATAGGGAGAACAGTGAAAGATAATGAAGAGAGTCTGAAGTTGGATTGGAAACGGCGAGATAGTGGAAACCATGACGCCTGAGGCAAAAAGAGAATAAACGGGTAGGTCAAATGCGGAGGTCTGGAAAGCAAATCATCGACAGCCAGAAAGGATAGGGCAGGGGCGAACATTCTTTGCTCAAGGAACATTGAGAACGCACGCGCGTTTCTCGAGGAAGGCTTTGGAGAATTGGGATATTTGTTTGGATCTTCCGAGAGAGGTTTCAATAAATTCAACAACCTTTGGAGGAAGGAAAGAAGAAAAAGGATAGCCGATCGGTGAAACATATGTATAACCGGGAGCTAATCAAACTCGTCCAAGGTCCGTGCAATTCGCAAAAAACACACGGACTGAAGGATAGTAAAACTGTTCAGGATACAAAATCTGATAATCTTCCCAAGAGTGACCACCACAAAGAATCTTGCCATTTGGTCTCCCTTCAGAGGGATCGCACACTAGACAATACCTAATGGGGAATGTTGCTGTAGACCCTCCAAGGAACTGGACCTTTCGGTGTAGTATGCTTCAGTAGACTGTATGAGCAGTCAAAGTGCTCAAGTCACCAGATGATTCGACCACAAGCCACATCTACTTACGGGCGACTGAGATCTCACCAGTGAACTTGAACCTCGGATACCATTCCATAAACTCTACGTCACCATGTGAGTCTCGGACTACTCGAAGGGAGCTATCAGTGGAACAACCCCTTGCTACGTATCCACAGCAAATATCCATTCCCGCCGAAGCTCCTGTGGATGATAGCCAATATGTCGCACAGGGCTCTGATAAGTGGGTTAGGCTCGACGACGTGATAAGCTACCCTAGCATGTGAGGACAGGTCAACAGGAGTGCGGCCACACTGCCACTGGATAAAAGTCATTTGACACGAACGGGTTGCGAAACAGTTCAACGACTTTGACCTGTGGGGCAAGGGATGACTGAACTGGCCTGTTACTGAGGCGTCGATTCTACTTGGTTAGTTTATATCCTACGACAGAGGCCTCTGGAGCCCTTGTAGATCACCATACTCGAGGGCGATGCTAGAAAAAATATAGTACATCACACTGAATTAAATCATGAATAAAGATGCTGGAGTAGATTATTCCGCTTAGGACTGCGGTAAACTGACGAGGGAAGATAAAATAGCATGATGCGGACCTGAATCTGAGGAAACAGAAACAACGATGTACGATGTGGCCCAAAATATGCTTGTTCGATCAACTGCGTAGTTAAACGAAAAGGTGCAGGATTCAGTGTTTTGCCCTACTAGTTTTTATCCAAAGCAAAGTTCCGATTAGCAAACGATGCGAATTATTGGCGACCGAAACGTAAGACATTCAGGAGTTCACCCCAATGTAGAATGTATTGGTAGAAAAATGAGTCAACCAAGAAACAATGAATCGTTTTTGCTGTGGCACAGCCACAATGCGAGGATTGAAGTACTGCCTGTTCCAAACAAATGAGCTACCTCGGGTCTAGACAGCAACGTATATGACCTGACTGGCTTGAAAATGCACTAAAAAACATAAGAGGGAAGCGCATACCTCTTCAGTGACAACTGGTACAAGCGCTGTGGAAACAGGGGCAAGAATGAACCCATAACTAGTTACCTGCTCGGCCGCTTCCAGTTCACACAGAAGATCCACCAAAGTGGGAAGATCCACGCCAGACAGTGGCATTGAAGACAGTTGGGACTCACACCAGTGCGCCAGCTGCTCCTTCGCCGCGTACGAGGCAGCCTCACGATTCACTCGGGTATTCTTTTGAAATACAGACGATATAAACAACCACAATGTCAGAGATATGCGGGCATATACACAAAACGGCTGAATGTTACATAAAACCCCACATTATTGTGGTTAATAATGGGCAGATGCTGTGTAGTAGCATGGCTGCTGACAACACTATAGTGAGCCGACAACAGCACCATGCGTTTAATCTGAGAGGATTGTGGCCAGGTGGAGGTATGCTGCAGGCTACCGCACACCTATGGTATACAAAAGTGTTTTATGTTGGTTGTCCGTGAGCCACATTATGCAACCTTTTAGGTCGGTGAAAAATATTATCATTCGTCTGACTGTTGCATATGACAGGCTAGTGATAAGCAAAGCGACTACAAAACCGAAACAAATGCAATGTGATGTAGTGAATTACAAGGTTGGAATGAGCAACATTGGTCAAAATGTATCAACATACATGACCTATGGAGAACCTGATAACTTAACTGCTGCAGTGCCTGTCACTCCGATGAGAATAAGTTTATCACAAAAGACAGACCGGGTAAGGAGATGAGCAAGTGTCGAGATTAGTTTTCAAACTATCCGCTGAAAAATTCCTAGTGCTGATAAATTAAACCCAGCCTGAAAAAACACTATGCACCGACGAGTGTACCCGTCTGGATCGGTTCGCAATTCTCATACGGATTAATCGGTTATATCGATCGAATCAGACAAGTACTGGACAAAGACGATTTCGGCTTCCACAGAGGTGCATCCAATACAACATATGACCAACGAGTAAGAAGACAAGTGCACTTTCGTTGTTGCTCGACAGAATGTTGTAGCATTTACTAGTTGCCTGAAAAATTGGAATGAGTTAGAATGGGAAGGGTTGGGATTAGCGTCGCATAATATTGGATAAGGAGTAACGGTGAACAGCGCATGGAATCTTCTTGCCATCCACACAATTCCACATCAAGTGGCGCATTTTTATTCAGACATATGTAACTAGTCCACGTATTCCGCTGCAGCCAAGTGCCGAAACAAAACAAGCTGGTTTCGCGTTCATGTTACTTTCCCCTCCCCTTGAAAAAAATCTCCCTGACAATGAGGTATGGCAACCGACATCATCATCATCATCGACAGCATGACATCAGTGTTCAACACTGATGCTTCACTGCCGTACAACCATGATTTATTTGAAAGCCTTATTGTGAAGAAAAGAATAAAGGTGGACGGGGAAGAGACTTAGCACTAGCTTACTACAGTCACTCCGAGGTGCATACACCTCCAGACATTCATTCAGGCAATCTGGATAGAAACTGACAACAAGAACGCCATTGACATCGGTTGGCAGCTATATCTTGAAGCGTCTCCAACCAGGTGCAGTGGGGATCACGTGGTCCCCACCCTGGAAGGCGAGTAGCACCGACAGCACT
>SJOL01006915.1:35030-53699 GCA_004794785.1 Opisthorchis felineus | reverse complement strand
TCATGGTTGTACGTGGGCTGGGATACTGTCAGGGCGCCCACACCTAGATAGGAGGACGATAAGGGTCCTCAACCAAAGCCTTTGGCTCAAAAGCCTAACCGCAAGGCAGCGGTGTTGGGCGAGAAGTGCAAATGCATTACCATTTCTATGGAACAAGTCACCACATGTTCCAACCCCCAACCTGGAGGACCAGGAGACTGTGTTCGTCAGATCGCCAACCATTGACCGACCTGGTATAAGAGACTCTGTGAGTGTCGCGGGGACACCCCCCAGTGGGTCGCTGAGGTGCGCAAACCGTCACACCACGGTAAGGTCCAGTCTCTTCATGACGGGTATGGCAAACGACCTTTTATTGACTGGTTTGGTTCGAACAGCAGTAATACGTATGACATCATTTATAGAGTTGATGAAAACTGTTGGACAGCCCTTCTAGGTCTAGTCCCCACATTGCAATCAATCTTACTTCAGACTGATCTACGCGGAGCTAAGCTCTCATGTGCTCTCACTGAAGTGGTGTTAATCGGAGACCCAAATGAACCCTTCGTCTATGACGTCGTTCAGCTAAACACGCTAAGCGAAGGCCTCATTAAGCTTGAACTCGGATGGTATCTTCCTTAATATGACACTGCTCATAAGGCCCGCGAGCTTTCGTGACACTTCGTATTAAGGTTGAATAGCATCAAGAGGGCGAAATCTGTAATTGGCTGTCCAAGAGTTTTCGTCAATCTTATGAGCAGTGTCACATGAAGGAAAATACTCCGATGCATTGGATATCGACTGAAACATGAGGTGGCCTCTGTGCAGAACATTTGATTGAAGAGTATCAAGCGAAGAATTGAGTTGAGTCTCTCGTTGGCGTCACCTTAATTTGCGAATGCATGTTTAGCAGCACCATTATATACCTGGCAAGCGGAAAAGATAAGCTGTATAAAACGTGAACGAATAGGGCTAAATGCGTGGCGGACGATTGTGTTCACTAAAGTTCATGAATGGCAAGCTATTTCTGAGTTCGATAAAAACTAAACAGTTCTGTTTAAAAGCTCCGGCGGGAAATACAAGGCTTGGGGGCTTGATAATTAATGACGGAACCGAATCTGCTAAAGCGACAGCCCATCCAACCAAGGTGGACACCGAACAACCGATGAGAAAAGTGTGAGAAAGGACAGGAGATAAATCGACTCAAGATGTAAGGTTGAGAAGCCGCAGAGGTAGTCGCTTAACGTAAGTCGGGTGTTACAACAATCCCTAGGGTGCATAAGTCCTGGCCTGGAGTCAAATGCGCAGCCATTAGTAAAGTGTTCGCGCACCTTATCTTGAGCTAAAAATGATGACAATGTTGTAGATAACGTCTACGCCTACGCGAAAAGCGGCTACTGATTCTCACAGTCAGTAGTATCAAACAGACCATTGAATGGTAAATTCTCGATAAGACCGTCCTCTTCAGTGCACACAAGACAACTCCAGAAGGTTAATGCTGAAAAATGACACAAACCTGTATCTATAGCTTAAGGACGAAGTCGCAGAAAACCACCATAAACTTGCGTAGGGACTTAGTTCGACTTCACGGAAAGATAGGAAAGCCAAGGGCTGGAAAACCACAATGTGCACCCAGCATAGCGTCATTAAGGCTCTTCATAGGAAACACTTACCCACGGTGGATTATTTTACAGTATTGAAATTATCACCAACGGTCGAAAACTTCAAAGGAAACTAGAGCCGACTGCGGTGGCGCTGAAGACAGGAAGCAAAAGATTGTTTAAAAACTGTTTTAGGTAGTGAAGAGGTTTTGAAGTTTCAAATCTAGATTCCATCCTGCAAGTGAACTCAACGGATGTTGAAGAGCCAGGAAGCATTGCATAGCCGTTTTACCCTTATATAAAATGATCAGCAGTGCGATTATCTTGCAGTTGGACAAGATGTAGTGCCATTTGCCCTTCAGCCAAGTAGCTCACGCAACGTGGTGTTGTTGACTGGCCGAGCAGCACAGGTTGACCTCAGTTGCAGGATAGGATCCAGATTGAAAAGCTGCCCAACTGATCGTTCTTGAAAAAAAAACGTACCACCGAAAAACTACCATTTGTCCAATGGCACTAATTCGATGAAGAGAAAAATGAAGAAGGGGACTCATTCAAAGAACATCTGCCAACCTAGAGGCCATGGGCACTCGCTGTGCCAAACTACACTCGTACGGTACGTGTATACCAAACCAATGATATTTATCATCAATGAAAGTTGCGCAATAAGCGAGTGTGTCTGCTTTAGGTTTACTACCACTATTGCGATGCTCAGCAATGTCCAATCAACGGTTAGCAAAGAAAAGGAACTATCAACTTTTCACGCTTCTGCGCATGTGACAAAAATGACCTTGACGATTTGCACGCCCCTATCAACGAGAGATCACGTGACTAGAATTTGGGATTACAATTGTCCTAGATAGGAATTTTAGCAAAGCCATAAGTCCCGAGAGCATTAGCTGCCAGCAAATTTTTCGGAGAACAAAAACTTAGGATGCTGATCTGTACCTTTTTCTTATTATGCTTTTTCGAATTCTTCCCACTTGACGTGGTGGACTCGGTTTTCCCGTTACCCGGCAAGTCCCAGATCGAGGGACCAGCCACAGCAGAACTGGATGCCGGGGTGCCAGACACGGCTGCTTTCGTTGTTCCCGTCGAGGCTGTAACCGCTGATGCTTTCGAGCTGGGTCCAGGAACAACAGAAGTATTGCCATTTTGTGACTAAGAGAGAAGGGAGAGAAACGTACAACAGTGAAAATCAGTAGGTTATAAGCTAAACTCCTATAGGCTACAAGGATAGCTTTGGGCGAACGTACACGTACGCAGTAACTGATAAAATTACCATAACCAATCGAAAGGAAGAGTGACACATTTTTCATGAAGGCTGTTGAAAAACCTTCGACAGCGCACGACAGGTTTCACCCTTCTTCGGGCTTATCAGGTAGGTGCAGTCCATGAATCTCCGTCAACCTCATGTTCTACTTTAACCGATTTGGTTTCACGGGAGACTGACCTGAGTCACAACCAAGTCTCTCACTTATGATATTCTTCAATATTTAGAATACCGTACCAACTGAAACATGAGGCGGCCTTTGTGCAGCCCATTTAGTTGAAGAATAGCTCAAGTGAAAGATTCAACTGAGTTTCGGGTGAGTTCCCCCTTGAAACCGAATTTGCATGCAATTTGTCAAAAGAGTGACGCTCATTCGTTTGGTAAAAGAACCAAATGAACAGACGAGAGGCTCGAAAAGACAAAAGTCTTTCGGAAGCGATAAGGCTGTAGCAAGGCGAAATGAAATACCAGAGGGAACCGGTCGAACCAGCCATACATTACACTCGTGTTTCGTTTATAATGCATTAACAATGCGTTGATCCCTCAGGCTATTTCTTTGCTTGTTCGAAGGGAATAGGCGCCAAATCAACGGGAAAACAGATATGATAACCAACGGAAACGATGGCAGAGTGCGCATATCAGAAGAATCAGTAGGACTAACAAACACGATACACCTAAGACGACTGTCAAATAAAAATCAGTCGAGAAGGCAGGGCTAGACTCAAATGATGGATTTTTACGGGTAGGAGTTTGCAGCACAACCTCAGGAACATTTCTTAGGCAGCTGATGGTCAGCCACAAGATGCAAGGCATTCGGAGTGCAATAGACGGTTGTACGGTGGGTGCGACCGAAATTAGCTTCATACGTTTGAAAGCCATTGCCAATAAGGGGAGATTGGCTAGATTCAAATAGCATCATGTCTGTTGGGCGTGAACAGGGGATAGCGGTCTAATATTCGTGAATTTTTCAGTTTGTTTTGACTGAATAGTTATTGACCCTTGCGGAGGACCTGAAAATGCGGCGACTGTCTCCTGTGTGAGGGTGTCTGTGCTCCAACACTGTTTTGGTTTACTGCAGCCCACGAGGAAGGATATACAGCACGGTGCAGGGTATCGGTCGATTCTGGTTCCGTCGACAGCCCACAGAGGTAGGTAAGCCCAAACGATTGTGGTCTCCGTGATTTACATCCAGATTTTTAGCTGCCCACAACTCCAGCAGTATTATCCTAAAGATGGCTGTTGAAATAGCGACATCTTCGTCAACCCAGAGCACAGATTACGAGACATGCCCGTTAGAGCTGAACGACCAGTGTTTAGGTTATAAATGGCCATATTGTGAATCGGAAGTAAGCGCTAATAACATTTTACACTGTGCAAGACAACATTTTGTAGTTACTAGGTGAACCCAGTACATCAGCACAGTGCCCAAAATAGAATAAGTTAAACAAAGACCTATAGTTTAAGAGCAACTGGTAAAAGTTCTTGACTGCAGGTGCGGACACGGGACGTGTTTTCTCTGCGGTATAACTGCTACGTGTGTTCCGTAATAGCCCGTGGACCTGTGGAGTTCGGTTGTTGCCTGTCTTGTGTGCAGCGTCGAGTTGCATGCGTATTTATTGTGTGTAATCGGAAAACACAAGTGGCCATTCCAGTTTGAGAGTTGCACAAATGAATTCGGTCAAGGTCGTGCATGGCACGTGATGCAGGTGGTACCAGCGTAAACAAAATGGATGGGAAATTACGAGTGTACTTGTACGGGTCGAACTAAGCGAAATGGTCAAATAGTCGACTAAGCGGAGGGGAACAGCTACAGGCCTCATCATGTGACAAAACTACTGTATTTTAAGGAAGCAACTTGAACGATTCCTTCGCCACTGACGGAGACAAGTCCGGTGGACAAATTTAGCCTTGTGCTGGAGAACGAAGTTTTTCCAGCATTGAAATGTGGTTGGGCTGGGATGAGTACTCGGATGATCTTGTAGGGCACAATACATTGTCTGGCCAATCATGAACTTAAACAGCACTGGTGACAGTGGGCGACCTTGGCGTACACCGGATTGCATGTAAAATATACACGTAAGTGAGCTTCCGTGCTTAACAGACCAACTGCTTCCAGAACGGGCCATAGCAGGTTTCTCTGGACTCAGTCGAATGCCGCTAGATAGTCGATGGATAATGTCAACAGTGTGTTGACTGGGATGAATGAAGGGACGGTGAAGCAGAGCAGTAAAGTACCTTCACAATTTATTCAACCTTTTCTGATGGTTCACTATCAGTGAGAATAGGATTAATGAACATGATTTTGACCCGAAGGCAGATAGATAAGGCGAAGGAACTTCGATAAATCGACAGTGTTCGAAGCAACTCTTGATCAGTATTCTGTGAGATCTCTCCCTCAGCAGCCTGGCAGATTAGTTACGGGTGCCCGGGAGGAAAATTTGGATCATTGGATCCGGGTGCTGAAGGCGGTAGAGGATACGACGAATCGATCGCATCTCGCAAAGTTGGCCACCATTCTTATAACGTTGACCGAGGCCAGGAACATGGCAAATGGCATTACCAGGAGTACCAGTTTGTGCGTTCCAGTCGTCAGCTAGCTCCAGAAGGCCGTAGTGTAGAGTTCAGCAAATCACTTCTTGCAGTTGCTCAGAAAGGTCGGATGAAGTGAAGACGCACACGAGTATTATGACCGAATTGACTGGCCATTCCTTAAATCGAGCTGTTGCAATCTTTGATACGAGGTTTATGGGGATGGTTGCCCTAAGCAAAAGGTGCTTCAAGAAGGCTGAAATTATAGTTGGATGGAGCCTAGAGGGTGATTCTATGCCCGGAAATTCAATTCATCGAATGTCAAACGCTGACAGACGTCTTCTAGATGTAGTTAGTCGATTTGATGGCCATGAAGACTCGCACCATGATTCATTCACTTTCGACGTCCATTGGTGAATCAGTGTTAGCTGCACTTCTGAGCCCGAGGGGCTTAGCTTGTCTCTGGGCCACGCACAGCACATCACTTCAGATGATGCCGCAGTAAGGGTGGAATCGTCAACCCAAGTGAGTTAGGGACACATCCATGGTGTGACGCGGGATTTCTCTAAACGGATAACGTCCTCGGTGTTGCGCTCGGAGGTACATCTCTGGCACTTGGACAGCAACTTGTAAGACAATAGGTTTAAAAGGCATAGCCACTGAAGGGAACCACCATCGACGATTCTTGAATCTAGGTGATCTAATCGTCCAGTTTGCTGGAATTGTCTTCAGATGCACACCGTTGTTGGCTTGAAATCAGCGTTTAGCCAACCCCTCAAGACGGACAATCAGTCAACCGTCATCCCCATCATAATACGGAGCACCCGCTTTCTTGTGGAAAAAACTGCCACCATGATAAGGTAATCAACAGAACTTCCCTAACAGGGTCTGAATAGTAGCAAGTCCCTCAGCACCTCAGCGGAGTGTAAAAATGAGTTCACGGGTTTCCAAAGACCATGCTAAAGAATTGCTGATAACTTGGTCATGGACCGAATGTTTATACTAACGGCCTGGAACTGCCAACAGTAGGCTCCCACGTTCCATCTTTCTAAGTCCACTTGGTAAGTTTCAATAAGGAAGAAAGGCTTTGTAAGGACGAGCCTTCTGGAATCCAATGATGTTTCTAGTCAGAAGAAAACTGACTAAATAAGCTTCATAAGTATAGGGGATTCACGGATAGTTTGAACCAACTGAACGGCGCCCATTGGGAATTGCCACATCCGCTATGGAAAAGTACGAAAAAGATGGATTACCCCAGCCTGTCATCGAGGAGAAAAAACAAAGCGAAGGGGGCAGTCATGTTATAGATGGAAAAAACACCTTAACATTACAGTGTACGGGAACACATCGCACTGGGAATGGTATCATCATATAGAGGGTCGTTAGACAAACGGAGTATTGTACTTAAGTATGCAGTAACTGCAAACACATGAGTTTGCTGGTAAACGGCCGGCATGTGACCGAGTGCGGTCGCACCGGAGAAAGGAAAAAAATAACATGGATTACGAATATAGAAATCAAAGGTACTGATAATGTGGTCTCAATGTCTCTGAAAGTTAAACGTACCGATTTTGTGCGCTCATTCTGGTTAGCTCCTTTGACTGTGGGAAACTCAGATTTCGATGTAGGGCTCTTCATCATGGGAGCCTGCTTAGCTATACCCTTCGCGGTGGTGTTCACTACGGAAGCCCAAGCTTGCTGAGTTTTTTGATGGGCTGCTTCAGCTTCAGCCAGCAGAGCAGCCTGTTCGGCCAAAAGAGCATCGTGCTTCTTGCGTTCCGCCTAGATGAATACAAAGTTGGTAAGTCAAGTAAGGTTATCAAAAGTGCGACCGAAAGACATGTGGTACATTGGTTATTTGCTGTTATTCCGGAGCAACCGCTACGCTTCAGAGTGCATCATGAGCGTGGAGTAGGTGACAGTGGAGTGGATGTCCGCAACTCATTCTAACAGGTGAAATACTGAGCGGATTTGCCTCGAAACAAGGGTTACCTAAAGCAGTGAATCACTACCATGGTCTCCTACACTTTCTCATCCTAAGACGTCCTGACATTTCTGATCACGTGCCGACCAAACGATAACTTTGGGTGAAACTGAGAAGAGAATGTGGAAAAAAGGTAAGGGAGTGAGTCCAGTAAGGAAGTTATCGTATGCAAAGATCCTACCGACAAAGAACCTAACCGGTATCGCTGCGGGATGGCGATGTGGTCTACATAGATTAGTCTAAGGGGAATGCAGTAAATATCGTCAATGGGTCGCACGTCACTAGCTGCGAAGATTGGAAAACTTACTTCCTCCATTGCCTGGGCAGCTTGAATCGCCAACAGACTGCTGCTGGCGTGAGGATCACCGGGATCACCAGGCACCGTTGTCGGTGCGCTACCTCCCCAACAAGAAGTCTTCGGCAAGCGCAACTGGCCTAGTTGACTCGATGCCTTAGCACGAGCCACCTCGCGTTTCCGTTGCTCGGCTACCAGTCGAAGTTGCTCCTTCATTTGTGCTTGTTCTTCGGCCGCGGCTGCTGCAGCTTCTTCATCAGCGATCCGCTGTAGCTCGGCTTCTTCTGCAAGCTTGCGCTCGAGAGCAGCCGCTTTGCGCCGCTCGAATTCCGCATCCCAGGCCAGTTGTCGCTCTTGTTCCGGAGTAATTCTAAGTGATGAATAAGCATCAGAATGGAGGAAATTGCTCGTGCTGCATCTCGAGATAGTTATCGGCTTGCAACTGTCCAAACAAATCACGCATGACTGAGGAGAACTGACTATGGCTTCAACCAAAGTAGAGAGCATGCATACCCCAATGGATAACTACATCTGGACGAAGCTCTAGGTAACGGACAGCACCGAAAGCACCAGACAATAATGTTGCAACGGACGGCAGGACCATGTTATAACGAACGCGTTTGGGGTAGAAGAAATTATTTATGAAAGAAATGAGCTTGAAAGATGTTTCAGGCTCATGCATACGAAGTAATCTGGTGTGGCAAGGTCTCCGCACTTCATCAGTGGACCGGTCAGGCAGCTAACGGCCAAAATCGTTCACAAATATACAGCTCATTTTTATGCACGTAGTGGTGGTTTAGGGCTTATGCGTAAATAGTGAACTATGCGAATAATACAGTTGAGCAACCAAAGGGCCTTCACGGACCGGAGCGAACGACAATCGAAAGAAACAAAACTAGCAAAACGAGTTTCAACGGGGTCACTAGACCAGCTTAGGATGGACCACGCAAACGGAAAGATAAACCATGACAACATACTTTTTCTTCGATTTCTTATTTTTCTTTTTAGCCTTTTTTCCAGTCACGTCAGCATCACTGGCCAGTTGTTTGCTCACACCAGTATCAGGAATTTGATCAGTGAACGTAGCCTGTTGCTGGTTAGGCTTTGCTGAAGCAAGCCCCGTTAGATTATCCTCCACCTTAACGGCATCCTCATCCCTTCGGTCTGAAATGGCCTCCTGAGAATGCTGTTCCTCCGACCCAGTCGGAGCTACATGGCGTTCCTGCTCAATGTCGAGCCCAGTACTGGTAACAGGCGGAGTTGACGAGATTGGCTCCTGAACCGTGGCCATGTGAACTGATGTGGAGCCGTACTCTCTAACCTCGTGTGTAGCTTGAGCGCAGTCAGAAGATGTGGTCTTACCACAAGGATCTGAGTCTACCATCTCGGTGGTTGCCATTGAAAGACCAGGTGAAGCAGCTAACAACTTAGCTGCAGTCGAATTGATAGCAGCTAGTTTGTCAGCCAGTTCTTGACGCTCGGCTTCCACTTTGGCCGCGTGAGCAGCTAACGCTTGTGCTTCCGTGTAGAGACGCAGGATTTCCGGATTACCTCCAATTATCGGTGCTGGATAGCTATCGACCTTAGCACCAGGTAGTGGGGAAGGTTTAAGTGAATCAACCACCGGCGGCACAGATTTTATCTGGAAAACAAGAGTAAGGGAGGCTGTGGAGTGGATGAAGATGATGGGATAATGCTCTGCTAAAAACCATCACAACCTCTGATGGCGAAAACCATGGAGGAGACCAGTCGAATACCGTTCCTTCAGAGTGGTGAACGTTGTGGAGGGTGTTCCAACCGTGAATTAGGTATTCTTATGTCTGAATATGACATTTACGTCCACCTTTAATTAAAAAGCAAGGACAGTGCAGTTGGTAACGTAGTGACGAAATTTCTCCAGATTGAAGGGTTGATAACTCACTCTATAGGCGCCATATCAGTGATCTAATAGAACCGTTCACAAGCAGTAACCATAGAAAACTGGTAGTTATGGAGCAATTATGTTACAACAGCGCAAAGACCCCGTGTGCACGATAGTGATATATTACTGTCACCAACAGTGGCACAAACAATCGCAATACACTTAGAGCCAAGGTCGACTGATGTACTTAGAGCGCTATAGAAATTTGTCTTCTTGAATAGCAAAAAAGTGTCCACGGGCTGGAGTATGACTGGAACCTGTGAGCGTATGTCCAATGATGAGCAGTCATTCTAAAAATGCTTGCTACTCCACCTCGTTTCCGAAGGTTGGAACAATGTTTGTCTATTTTAATTTCACGAGCCCATGCCTTCTCGAATACAGAACTGCGTTGGTTTCGCAGACTTCTGGGACACAGCCATCTGTGTAAGCATATTTGAAGAAACATGTCCTTTAAACGCTAAAGTAACAAGATCATGGACCTCAGTTATGTTGGTCTAACGCTATGCTATATGTGATACTGCACTCCCGAACCAGGGTAGGACGACGGGTGCTAAAGCCTAGCTACATGTGAAGTCGAGCTAAAATCCCTGAGACTGCCACACTCACCTTGGGGACCTTTCATCTACTCAAGCCCGTTTGTTAAGGAGGATTGCGCTCAGAAAGAAAAGCAATATCGACGAATTTACTTCCATCCTTGGGAAGAGGAGGTGGGAGTCCTATAGGACAGGAAGTGTAGGGCAGTTGATCTCTAGTCTCTGTATGAAGCGTACTAACGGAACAAGTCACACTTGCGAATATCTGCCATCTCGTTTGGTGACAAAAGGTAGGGTTAACTGAAGCACTGACCATGCTCGACATGTATTCACGCTTTCGGCAAGGACTTTATACCAAAGAACTGAGAGTTTTCTCTGACTCAGTCCCCAAGAAATGAATTTAAAAGAAACGCGTGTAACTTAGGTTCCCAACCCTGGGGTCTAAAGTTAACTAAGAAATATTACTAAATGGAGATACTTTGACAATCGGGCCTGCGAATGCTGTGGTTTCATCCTTCTCAACAACATAAACTTGTTACCTGATGGTTCGAACACAGAACTCGGAAGAGGTATATATAGAAATGTAAGATATTACGTCCATTATCGTGTCAAAGGTGACGAGATAATTTCATAGGGAAACCAAAAATCCATCTCAGCTCCGCAAATTCAAAGTTGTGCTATAAAAACGGAGTCCCGTAAGTAGAGCGAACAGAGGAACGCATGAGCAGGCTTGTTGAAGGACTGCTGTTCTTGCAAAGCCTCTATCATCATCGCCAGGACATCAATGTTAAACACTGATGATTCTCTGCCTTATTGTGAGGAAAAAATGGACTCATTTCACTACTGGGGGTAGGTGCCGAGAAGCAGATGAATGGTATCTTAAAAAGGCTGCCGCACAGAAATGAGTCTTGAAACGAGGCATACCTTGGTGCCTGGAGGCGAGGTGTTAAATAAATTGCTCAATGTAGGCAAACGAACTAGTGAGTCTGATACGATCTGAACTGACCAGTCTACTTAACCCTCAGTTTGGGAACATTGTGACAATCGTGCCAATGGAATCGGCATGTATCCGGCTCATCCAGATAGGGCTTTTACCCACTGTTGGTGTAAATATTCCTTGATTAATCCACTCTCTAAGTTGACCAGGACGCAGCGGGCAATCGGTTTGGCAGAGACAATCGATCAAATCTGCCCTGAACACGCAGCATGGTAGTCACCAAACGCCTGATCATACACATGAGACTGCAAACTCATCACTCAGTCGAGAAAGTGAAACAAAACAGCACGGGTTCCGCAATCGAATTCATTAGCAGCGGCTGGTGGTGTTGTGAAATATATATATATATCTATATATATATAATGCACACCGCTGGACACATGATCACCGTACGCAGACAACCGAAATGATCTGTGCGGTAGGTTTGTGGTACTGTTAAGGACGCGCATAATCAAATGAGGACACGGAAAGGCCACTGCAGTGAATGCCTGATTGAGCATGTCACAAAACACCACTCCTTAGTTCAGATGTGTATCGGTAACAAATCATGGAGCTGGGTTCGAACCACGTGCAAAAAGTGCAGTGCTCTTGAGAGTGCATTAACACCAAACACGCTGTGGCGTACGTAGAGTGTAACCTGGACTCGGCCCTTAATCGTAATTCTAAACCCCATCCGAATAGATAACTCTATTCGTGGGTGAACCAACAAGATGAATACTATCTGTATTACTGTATACTGTGCGGAAACCCGACCAACGGACACGAAGCTAATTCAGTAGTTCAGTCCCAGTGGCATCAGGTGTTTAGACGACAACTTACGGCACAATAATCTAAGTAAGTCCTGAAACCGGACAAAAATGGGCAGTGCGGGAAAACTCAAGAGGCCCGTACAATGACGCTGTGGTCTACCTATTCGGATGTTTAGCCAGGCAAGATAAAAAACGGCGAACGTTTTTGCGGGTGATCTAGTACACTAGACTCGCAGAGTTTCTGCACAGATGGAAGTTCCCGGAGAAAAGAATTTTTCGGACATAAAAAAACAGGAAGACAAGACACAAAGGATAACCGTGCTGGGCTTGCGGGACAAAATTACGACCGGCTTCTCACAACAAATTTCTATGACGCTTATGCTTACTGCGATTAGCTGAACGACGCATGATACCAAGGATACCAAGAGTACGTGTCGTTACAAGTAAATAAAACGAACATCTCTTCAGGAAATAGATGTCAGACTGGTGAAGGTGAGCGAATCATGAGCCATTCGAACCCCAAGGACCGCGGTCACTTTCAATGAAAACTCTAAAGCTTTCACTACATACTGGCCAGTTGAGGGTGACGGAGATAGTCCCTCTTGGAAGGGTCTCGAGTGATCACACTGCATTCAGTTGAAGGCGGTCTCCTAGGAGACATCTAGTAATGTGGGTCTGTTTACACCAGGTAGTTCTTCGAAGTCTGTGGTTCTAAACATATTTCATACTATGTCCCCTTTTCAGCATATTGTGGGAAATCATCCACTTACGTTCCACCGACCAAAAACAAGGCAAAGTGCTCCCCCAAGGAGCGAGCAACCTTAGGACCGTTAAAAATCGCGCTCTCCTTAGAAGCACGCTCTCTTAAGGGACACACGCCTTGATCGCTCTCTCGCAACATTTTTTTCGTGCACCTGAGGTAGACATCAGCTGGTATGAGAGGAAATACACAAGGGATTCGTTTTTTCCTAAGTTGCCAGAAAGAAAACTGAATACCGTCACCATGCAGAACGAGTAACAAAATAACAATCTGGTCTTTTTTATAAAGGAAACTACTCACATTCAGTTGAAGAACATCATTAACGAGAGATTCAGGTGAATCTCCCGTGGAAAGCGAGATGGTCCAGTGGTTTGCGCGCGAATTTACTGACCGAAAGGTCCGTGGTTCGAACCCGACCTAGGCATCTCGACCTCCCCTGTCTAGGCTTGGGCAACCTGGCAGTATCCCAGCCCTCGTGCTTCCTACGGGTGGCATGACAGCTAGGCACCGAAAGGGTGTTACAGCTGAACGATTCTTTCAATTTTTGATTCAATTGTACATGTCAGCAGTCTTGGTTCAAAGAGGCACTTGGTTAAGATGGTTGACAAGAAAACTGGGTCACACAAAGTCAAGCACCGGCAACTCACATTTGTTTGTACGGAAGGAGACTGAGGCTGTTGAGACTGCGTCTGCGTCTGAAGAGGTTGTGGAGAGGCCGGTGTGGTTAGGCTTGCAGCGGTTGCAAAGAACAGTGCCAAAGCAGGCGCTGCAGCTGCAGTCGCGGCAGCCATTACATTATTGACTGAGGGTGAAAACGGAGGTGGGCCGACAACAAAATCAGCAGGTTGAGGGTTCGGTGGTGCTACTGTGTTTATCCACCGAGGGTTTGGTGCAGGCTTTTTCGAAGCAGCCACCAACGCTGGCAGGTTTGAACGTTTAAGCGGAGGTAACGGATAGCCCTCCGAAAACGGGACACGACCAGTGAGGTTGATATGCTCGCCTGAAAAGAATATGGCAGAGGGGCTTATTTAAAACTAACTGCGCTAAAAACGTGAGCTTATTTGGGAGACAGATCGGAATATATAAATCAGACGATGTATGAGAAACCTGTCTATACATTTGAAAAGATGTCCACAAGTGGGATCCCATGGATAGGTAACGACGCTTCATTAAATGATCGAAGGAAACTATGAATTCAGAAGCTAAAACAAACCCGTCATTATCCAGCATCGGCAAGCATACACCACAGTGCTGGTGCCCAACGTATGATAACCTGGGATAAAGTGGGCCGGTAACTACGATGGCCTATTCCACACATCCACACTTCACACCATAGATTGAGAGGAAATAAGCATAGTGGATCTGAACAGAGGAAGCTGTCTGGCGTTGTAACCAGTGATTGAAAGACAGTAAGCAAGTCTTCAGTTAATGCTCCTCTGAAGACGATGAGGGCAACCTTCCCTGCTTTCTCTTCTTGCCTATCTGCCTGCTCATCTACCCATTTGTCCATCGAAAACATCCATGAAAAAAACTCGTAAAAAACTGGAAAACGGAATTCGCATAAACGTACCCTAAAAAATATACAGCGACAAACTCGTTAGTACCGGTCTTCCCGAATAGCACCAAACTGCACATCATGATCACATGTATTCACAAGAGCGATGCAATGTGAAGGTACAGTGTTTCTAGCTGTCTCAGTCCTTTATGCATCAACAATCGATAGACGAGTGGTAACAGCTGTCTGTCTACTACTGAGCATAGCAGATGCTTTTCCGAGTAGCACCAGACTCTAGTTTTTCATAGGTACTTCGACCGTACTGAACAACACGCCGGTGGCCACCGCCAACGGAAGTGAATGATCTGGTCCGACAACACAGAGGCTGCTAGAAGTGATGAAGATGGCGGCGATGGGTTCGGAGTTCGCACAGCCAGTTATTTTACCTTTATAGGTTTTCAGTCTATCCATGTAGCATATATGGTGATTTCGTGTCATGGTTCTCACGTTGGACGCTGATTTTGTACGCTTGTAATACTCTCTTTCACACTCGTAATCCACTACGAGGCCAGCAATTTACCCAGGGCATGGCTCTGGTTACCGTGGTCGCCTTTTTCTTTTGGATGTACAGATCGTTCCGCCGTTTACTGCTGGGTCATGCCTAGATCTCGTGGACCACACCTAGCCATATATCACACGTCAAAAGCCGCGTCTCCTAAGGCCTGTTGATGATAAGTTGAGGACGGTGGTAATCAGGCTGTCAGTTTAACGGGTTTTTGTCCAGACTGTCATTCGTCTCCAATGGCTTACCCAGCCGAAGCACCACCAGTTTTCTTGCGTTTTTGTAGACAGCAAGTCTAGAGTAGGGTCACGTTGACCTACTACCAATCTGTTTGGTTCTGTCGCGTGTTGGATAATCCATCGTCGCTTGGATCAGAGTTTCAATGTTGGCCACCTACAGATGCATTGAAGCCACTTGGTCCAGCTGTAACACCCTTTCGGTGCCCAGCTGCCATGCATCCGAAATAGGCATGATGGCTGAGATACAGCAAGGCTGCCCAAACCTAGACAGGAGCAGTCGTAAGTTTGAGTCTTAACCATTCAGCCATCTCGAACATAATGGGAAGGTTGTGATACTCCTTGGAAATCTTCTGTGAATTGAGTGTCTGGACTGGCCGGACTCTGCTAGAAGACTGAAGACAGGGTAGTAGCCCATCTTCCGCTTGAACCATGCAAGCAAGCAACTCGCTCAACCCATTGAGAATTCCCCTGGTTGCCGTGACTGCTAAGATGGTCGTGGCTGTAACATCCCCAGTCTTTTGTCAAATCTCTTCACATGTGGAAATCCCTAAAATTCAGGTTGGTTTCACGACTCGCCTTTCTGGCTATCTGCACAATAACATATTCGTGTTAACTCCAGATCCGAGGATACCCTCCAGGCTGTATTTCCCATTTGTACGTATTTAGGGCTTCCAAGAATGACTTTTACCGGTCGCGGTTGAGCAGTTGTACCCCCCCTGGGCAGCAAATAAGAATCATGTCTTCACCATCGGTGGCTCGGGTGGAATGATTGGCTGTTGATCCGTTCGCCGAGCCTGGCAATTGGCTTGCGAACGGTTTGTCACCATGCGAGGAGACATCGTCAGTGCGAGGTTAGTTGGGTAATTCGTTCACTTTACCTGCGTTTATATAGTCTGCAACGTGACTGGCTGTTTGAGGATTGTCTAGCGCTTAATCTGGTCAGTCATTTCTGGTTGACGTTGCGTTTGGGCTTCCTTATCTTATATCTGATTGATTCATTGATTAGCTCCGTTTAAGCAGTTCTGTTCCTTCATTCCGATTGGTCCATTGTGCTTTTCTTGTGGATGGCGTTCCAGTCAGCCTTCAGACCACTTGACAGATCGATTAGATACCTTCCATTTTTAGTAGGTCTCCTTCGGTATGATTGCTCCGTTTGGCATTCATGTTTCGTTGTAGTTCTTGAACGGTCGATTTCTGTTTGATATTGTGTTGGATCTTCTGGCTTCGGCTTGGCTGTGCGTTCCAGTGTTTTTTTATTTTTGCCCAGCGTTTTACGTACTCTTGGAGGCCTCTTATAGGGTTTTGGGCTTCAGTATTTTGAAGTTCTTTGTTTCTGAGAAGCTGATAGATTGGGTCGATCTCAGTATGTCTGCTGATCGCTTTCTCATTTGAGTACCACGCCTCGGTGAATTCATTTCACTTTTGGTCCTTGAGTCTTTGAGTGCGAAAACGAGTGAGAATTGGTCATATCGCCTGGCAGCAAGTTGGTGTTCGTGCATTCCAGTGGATAGTTTCCTCCCAGTTTGTCCAACGCAGTGTTTTATTACAGTATCTGCATTTGATTTAGTGTATAATGCCTGTCTTCTTTGTTTTTTTTTCAGTTTTCCTTTTGGCTACCGTCACGTCGAGCTGTCGTAACAATCTGACGGTCAAATCCGAAATGTCCCTGATGTATAGGATTGTAATCCGCATATTGCTGAGCCGATTGGGCGACGTGTTCTCAGGGATCTCCGAATAAAACTTTCTGGAAAACCATTGGTTTGGAAGAGTTTGTATAGATGCCTTTCTTCCCATTTTGGACTCAGTCGCTTTCCTGTAGACCTCGGTTCGTAGTTGCCCATTCGGCAATAAGTACGTCCAATAATGCCAGTTCTCCGTCATTATCTTCTTCCATTGTAAATTTTACGTCATCGAAGACGTTTCTCAATAGTTAATTAGTTCGTTGCCGGTTTCGACGGTGATAAAGGTGTCGTCCACGTATTGGATCCATAACTTTGGATTTATGTCTAAGAGGCCACCCCTTGTAATTGCCGTGGTTATATCATTGGTTTCTGAATATGGAGCATCTCGCCCTCCTACTCGTCAAAAGTCGGTTTCTTTGGAGCCTGGCTCTAGTTCTCAGAGTCTTCTCTGGCTCTACCATCATGCCTGCATTTTGGGTCTCCACTCTGCGCAGGCAGCCGGTTCCCCGCGTTAAAAACTCAGCCGCTAGACAGTAAGACTCGTTTTCACAAACATCTTGAATGTGGCCAAAACCCTTGATTTATGAGCATAGTCAACTGATTCTGAAAAGTAGTTAGTCATTCATACCGCAATTATCTACTGTAAAGTAGCCCAGGAGTTTCAAGAGATGACAGATCAGAGAATTGTCGAGTGAACGCGCCATCTTCGGACAGCCGATATATCTATTAACCAGCGATAGCCTTTGCGATCCATTTGGGATCATTCTTGATACAACGCCACTGTTCTTCATCTATCTGTTAAAATAAGTTGGTCTCAACAGCCACGTGAAATTTCTAACATACTGGCATACAACTTCAAACCGAACGAAGATACGCGACTGGGCGCACATGCAAAACACTTGCGTGGTCTCTCCGCCGAACTACCAACCTTCGTTTGAAAATAGCCACCACACCAACGAAGTGTGTCGTGTCGAGTTAGTTAACACACTGCAATTGCAAGGACACCAGTACCATACTGGCCCATAACAGATAGTCGAGACGGACATAAAGAAATAACAGGATGTGGACCTTCCTGAATAGCAATGAAGTCTTGCACTGGGAAGATGGATGAAACACTTGAGTACTTGTTGGCCAAGAGATGACAAACATGGTCTTACAAATACCAGTTCGTTAGGTTTACGCAGAGATGCGATATGAACGATCATGGATACTGGAGCTTGAGACCTTCAGGCAAACTTACCTAGGGTAAGGAAACATTCATCACAGTCCCGCCGGACTTCGATCGTTAGTGGAAGATAGCCCCCAGTAAGCCACGCGGACATTTGTTGTCGGATAAAGGGACCTTGTGTTCGACCCACAGAATCGATGTAGTACCAGCGCGAAGAAGCGACATCGTGCAGTGGAGGATTGGGTGCTTGGGTGTCGCCCATTGTTGACTGTGAGGATACGTTGACTGGCGTCTCAGACGGATGCGGGTTTCTATTCGTAGTGTGCTGAGATGACGCATCAAAGCCGGGCGGCGGTTCAGCTGAGCACGATTTGGAATGAACCCGGGTTTTGTTAAGATCCTGAACAAAGGGGTAGGAGTAAAACGAACATTCCCCAAGCTGTGACCACTGTAGCGAGTTCGATGATAATGAGTAGCAGAAGCTTGTCTGACGAAGCTCTTCCTACGTTTCGGCGACAACTGTGAAGTCTTCCGGTCCATTTTTGGATCGGCTAATTTCACGAGAACCAGAGAGATAGGTTCATCCCAAACAAATGTCATCCAATCAGCTCCAGAGTGTTAGAGAAGCAAACAGCTTTCGTATTAGTTGTAAACATACATGAAGTTAGTGGGTGAGGTGCGCGGAAGATAACATCTTGGAAGATGAGTTAGAGAAACCAGTACAGGAAGTACTATGTGAGGTGATACACGATTCTAAACACGTTGCATTATACACACGGATAAATACAGGCGGAACCGGAACTATCGTAGCGGACTTTCGCAAAGCACGATGCGCACTGAGCACGAGCTTAAGTCTGCTATAAATAAGCTTTAAGTAAACGGGAGAGCGGAAACTCCACGAACCAGTC
>SJOL01006909.1:50264-68637 GCA_004794785.1 Opisthorchis felineus | reverse complement strand
ATATCAAAGTTTAAAGTCGGCTTCTGCAGAAGAAATGAATAGTAACTGGGAGGAGATAACAGCTGATACCGAAAACGGTTTTTGGTGTTTTCGAGTACGCGAATACTAACTACTGGATCTCAGAACAGTCATTTACACTTCTTGATACAAGACGCTGGGTCCCTTCGGGTACCGCAGCATAATTCTGTTACACAGGCGGGTAGACGTCAAATGAGATGAATTCTGTATGTGGATAGGGGGTGTGGTAAAATCTGAACGCCAAAGAAATGCAGACGGTTAGTGCAACGGGGAAATGTACTGAAGCTGTCCCAGCCAATCCGCAAAGCCGGACCCAGGACACCGGTATTAGTCAGCAAATCAAAGATAATATTGAGATAATATCAAGCAGAATAGTTTCCATAACATTTTACTTAGCCGTCGACTTCCATACTTAAGTCATTCACTCGAGATAGATCAGTGAATACGGCGCGGTCTTACTGACCGGAAGGTCTCGGGTTCGAACCTAACCCCGGCACCTCGAATGCTCTTGTCTAGGATTGGGCAACCTGGCAGTATCTCAGCCATCGTGCTTCATATGGGTGGCATGGCAGCTAGGCACCGAAAGGTTGCTACAGCTGAATGAATGTTATTATTATTATTTATTTGACCCGCTAAACTCGAACCGCGATCTGTGAACTTAGATCCCATTTCAGTACATTAGATACTACCATACTTTTCTGCCTTGAAGCGCCATCAAGCTACTGGGCCAGATGACCTTCCACAGCTTTACCTAAGGATGGAGATGAATCTTTTTGTCATATCTTCATCAGTTTGTTTTGACTTATGTGGTTGCAAGAACTCGTTAGAGATAAATCGGATAGCTCACCACTATATACTATCCGACTGTTTCAACCAAAGTGGTGTAAGCCTTGCACCCATTCCAACTTGGTTACTGACCTCAATAATATTGCGATGCTCAACCCCTGTTCGTGAGGCGCAAATCCGAGAGTATCAAGCAGGCTTTTGTCAGGATAGATGGTGCATTACGTCACATGCAACGGTGAAGGATGTTGCGACAACCCACTGATGGCATCTCACCTCAAATGCTTTTATCTTGTCGATGTTTTAAAATGTAAGCACCTTGTTCTTGGTCTTTTTCCATATGAATATGAACCTGCTTGTCCCCACACTTCCTCCATCTTTCCACTCATCACTAGGGCATTCTTCCTCTTGGGTGTATGGCAATTAAATGTATTTCTGTCGATGATGACGATGACTCAGCAGTAAGAGAAGTTTGTATGCAGTAAGGAACACCGAGGAAAAGCCAAGAATAGCAATCATTGTCCAGAGGAGCTTCAGTGATGTGGACAAGGGAGGCTACTGCTTACGTCTCTCATAACTTCTATATTGTGGAACTTACCTCGTAGTCCATAATACTGCTTGAGATTTTCCCCAGGTTGAGGATCGGGAAGTAACTCATCCTCTTTGCGACATCGGGCAAAACAGCGTTAATTCATTTGCAAACATCTTGGTTTGTTCCCAGATGACAATCGGCGTTCGGTGCGCGTTTGTGACGAGGTGTTATCGCTCTCATCCCAAATGTCAGGAAACCTGAGTCCAAATCCCAATACCATATAAGGCATGCACTATTGCTGGACTCTAACCGGTGCCAGTTTGAACCGGGTGCTTCTTGCTTTCTCTGGTTTAACCTTAATAATAACACCAAGACGGCAGGAAGCGTGTCCAAAATAGATTGATGTGAATACAGCTTCAGCCAACCCCGCAGCTTTCTACAGACCAACGGGTTTTGAAGTTTTTATTCATTAATTTCCTGTGTTTTCACGTGATCACGTTGACAGGTTTCTACTGTGCATGATTAGCGCGCATTTGCTTCTACCCTATGTTTGCAGGCTCGAAGACGGGAAAGGTGAATTCATTGGAGGTTGTCCCGTGCGAAGGCCCTTCATGTACTCTTCACAGAGGCAAAAACTCTACAATTAAGTTGGGCTTTCAATCAAGTGAGTTCAATAACACTTCGGGACTTTATCACATCCATCTTGACCATCCTTCTGAGTTGACTTCGTTCACTTTGTTTATTCTTATGTCTATTCTTATCAGCTGCTGAAAGCTACGTACATCGTCCAAATCAGCAGGCGTACCCATGCCGGTTTACTCACCGACTCCAGCATGCGACGTGGGTCGAAATGCTGAAGCTATAAGTTACCTATAGTTTAAAAAGACTTTTATTTCTTGACCTGCGACTGAAGCAGATCCTCAGTCTGAACCGAGCTGGCTGTATGGAGCATGACTCGTTTTGTTTTGCGAGAACTATCTCCGGATCTCTTGAAATATTAAAAGTAACCTAGCTGCCTTTGCAGCACATTCTTGCCACTCAGTCACCACGTTTACCTGTCCTCCATATCAAGCACTATTCACGATGGCGCATATTTGAAGCTGTATGGCTTCCAGACTGACTGCTTAGCATCCCTTTGGCGATCATTCCTCCCCTCAATTAAGTACCAAAATGTTCTGGTGCCAGTAAATATCGACCCATTTTGCTCAAGGATGAAGGTGGATTCTTCAGTCAGAGCCTGACTAACATTCTGCGTCTGGGAGAAGAACGAAACTCGAGTGGTAATGTACGAATCAATGAGGTGTCAGTTTGGCTCTTTTCACAATAAGACTTAAACCCCTCGGTTCTCCGTCGTCCTACGACGACAGCTGAGGCTTTGATTCGTGAGCATCAGGCGAGATTTCAACCATAAGGACGCTGCATCAATCACATCTTCACATACGCACTGTATGTGTAAGTGATCCACACTCTTGTGTATCTGTCGAAAGTCACGCCTCCTGAGCAGTTTGTGAACACACGTATAGCGGGCCACCAGAGTATGCGGTAGCTCTCCAACTGATGTCCTTTGTCTCCGTTGCTGTTCATTTTCGCCATGGAGGCTAACCCCAGTGGTCAGATCATTGCTGGTGAGAATCATGTTATTCGGGAGTATGCAGTCGACATCAACCTTATCTCCGAAGAAGATGAAGAGGTGAAAGCGTCACCTAGTATACTGGTTATTACCCTCTTGCGCTTATCGCTCATAGGGTACTGTTATACTTCAAGATTTGAAGTCTCCAAACACGCCCCCAAGAATTCAAGGAGAAGCAGTGAAGGTTGGGGGGAGGTAATCTAAGACACGCCAGTCGTTGCGTCACCTATGATAAGAATGCCTCTGATGGATCAGCGCACGAACGTCACAGGCCTAAGTTAGCTTAGCCGAAATACATGATTATCGTTGAGTCTTAAGGGTTACCTGTAACGCCTGCTGTCGAGTGTTTGCGGGTGGAGACTCGGCAACATCTTCAGTTCTCTGACCATAGACGTCTGATATCTGTAGCTAGTTTTGGAAGCCATCAGCGCATTCCTGCTACAAAGCGGGTAATTAGTTTCGGAATGGATATTTCAGTTAACTTCAGTGGCTCTTCCGTGTGCAGTCGATAGATTTGTGAAGTTTACATGGGTGACGTTACGGGTTATTTCTTGAAAGTATCATGAGGTTGTGTTTCCATACACACTCAGTGCAACAGTACCTAAAACTTTACGATGGCATTTATTCTGTATCCAAAATGTGTATCATGAACATCACTTTTAAACTCCATTTCTTGATTTTTCTCGGCATCAGCTAATGACAACGCTAATCAGCGAACTTCGGAAAGTTCGAACAGACACACTGCACCTCCTGCTAACCAAATCAAACATTGTTTGATGATTTTAGCATAGCTGGCCTGCATGTAGCCAGGTGAAATTGGAATTGTGGGTGTTTAAACGTGACTAACGGCCAACCGCGCATCTCTTCTCAGCCAGATTTTCATTCCACACTCTCACTCTCAGATTTCAAAATGCTAGTTTTATAAGCCATCAACGGATGATTAGTTTCGGAACGGGTATTTCAGTTAACTTCAGTGGCTCTGCCTTGTTCTACGAATGCCAAATCATCGTTAACGCAGGATAAAGAATACTGTTGTTGGCTAATCAAGTGGCTGTTGGTCTGGTTGCTGAGCTTGTCAATCGACTTTCAGGCGTTTCCTTACTATTAGAGGAGACATCATCAATGTGCCTTTGGGTGGGTTCTGTATGATTCTTGTGGAAAGGCGCACCATGCCAGATCGAATGGAATATGAATGGTTGTTTGGATGTTTTTGGGACACTCCGTGTTCCGGATTGGAGTCCGTCAGAACATTACTTTGAGGAGAAGGAGGTTTGTGGAGGTTTTGTGGGATGTGGCGGTTACGTGCTTCCGAACCCTCAGTTTCCATCCAGGTTGTTTGAATGAGGGGGCATAGGCAGGTATTTAGGTCTAGGTGCCTTTAAATACCACTCTCCACTTTTTGCCACCTAACGGATCGTGAATCTTCCGGGGTTTTACTGCAGTAAAGCATCCGAGTCAAAAGTGATGTTGCTTTTTGTAAGGATCATCATGATAATGCCGTCGAAGTTACAAACTGATGTACTCCTATTTGTCTTCCACAGCATAACCTGGGGAATTATAAACCAGAGCCGAATTTGCTCCACTTTTTGTTACCACATAAGTTATTTCGCCTTCAGGCAACTGGCCTCTTTTCTTACGCCGGGTCATACAAACCGTGCAAACTCACTCCGGTAGAGTCTTGAGGGTTGATAAACCACAATTGAACTCGTTCATTCATTTTTCTTTTAGAATGCCATTCGGATGCATAAAACCAATCTCCAGGCGCATGGATTCACTCCCTCCCCGATAATACTCAGACAGAATTTGGAGCGGTTTTTAGAGTATTGGTCCTAATGAGTCTAGTGGTTTAATGAGTCTGAACTTGGTCTGAATTCAATGCGACTTTCCAAGTATTATTTGAGGAAATGACGTGCCGGGGCTCGACCATGAGTGTGTGAGATGATTTTATTGGAGGATATCATGAGCACATCTTGCCTTCTTTACTTGTCTTGCGTGGCTGATCACCATCAGCACCTAGGGCCCAAATAAACGAAAGATTCGAAAGAGTAACCATCTTCGTCAATCATACAGTGAACAAGTCAGTCGAGCTGAGAATCACAGATAGATCGATTACGGTCCGAGGTTCTCTCGGTCGTACGAAACCAGGGATTGCTTTCTGTTGTCCCTAACGTCACTCACAATGTCTCTTAGAATGGTGACGAAAAACTTGTACCTGAAATTTCAAACTCACTGAACAGATCATCAGCCGCCTGATCAAAAACCAACTCATGTGTCCGATTTACCAATATTCCTACACATTGGTTGGAGTTTTTGGTGTGTCGTATTCAACTTCAAGTTGAATATGTGATCTTGCTGACTTATCAGATTGGCGTATCAGGAGTTGGCTGCTGCCATATTCAAGCAGTTGCCTAGTTCCGCAGGTTATATCTGGGTCTCAGATGAGCCCTTCTTTGAAGGATGGCTTACAAAACACTGCTGATATCTGCCACAATACGACGTCTCATTCATTTGACAAGGATTGTGAGTACTGTTTTCATGACTTTTCTTTTTAGACGTATTTGTTCAGGCAGGGTCGGTTGCTGTTCACGGAGTGATCGCTCACGTTCCAGTACCCTTCTCGTTGGATAACTCACACATTTGTGACTTTCTCACGCCATCTTGTCCGATCCAGCCGAACCAGCTTTACATGTACACGTTTTCGCTGTTGGTTCACTCATCTTATCCACCTGTAAGTTCATTTTTGTCATCTGTATCCTTATACCACGTGGTAAAAACTCTTTCCGGATGAACTGTTTGTCGTATGATAGTTGGGATAGTTTTCTACATGAATTATTAGTAATAATAATATTAGATAATCGTTCATCTGCTGCACCCTTTCGGTGCAAAGCCGCCGTGCCACCTGGAGGAAGCACGAGGGCTGAGATACTGCCAGGTTGCGAAATCCTAGACAGTGGCAGTCGAGATGCGGAAGTTGGTTTCGAACCACGGACCTCCCAGTCAGTAATTTTGCCTATTAACTACTCAGCTACCTAGAACCCCCTTTCTCCGTAAAGTTCATATCAAAGTAATAGTATACCAGACTGTTTTCTATCTCAACAAACCTTTTTTCCGTTTCATCTAGATTCGACTAGATATTCGTTGGGAGCTGCGAGATGACAGTGGGAGTGATATCGCATGTGTGCAGTTTCCCGCGCAAATCCACGACTAACGAGGACCGCGAGCTGCGGAATGCAATGAGCCTTGATATGGAGAATTTCGAGGCCGGAAAATATCGCCTGATGTTGATTGTCTTTTATCCGTTGTATGTGCCACACTAGATATTCGGCCCCTTTTGAAAGACATCGTTTTGCAATCTTACAACCTTTGACGTGTCATAAACCAATAAATAAGTTCTTCGCCTCTTATCTCTTTGGGAACATTGCTGTGAGCTTCATTCCAGGGTACCTTAAATCTCACCCTGTCCATTAGATAAGCATTTGATGTAAGGCTATCTTGGTAAACCCGGTATTCATGAACCACGTTTCTTGATGTAATATTTATTTGTTGGTGGTAGGCCTTGGAGAATTCAATAGTCGTGCTGCTTGAACTTCAAATATTCGTTTCTACACAGTACTTCCAATTAATATGTCTCCCTCTGTTGTTTGGACCTTCACATCCACAGTCCAGCCTAGCTAGTTTTCATGAATTGCCTCCCTATCAGTTCCAGACAATTTCGGAACGTTATCCGATCTACATTCTGTAAGTTACATGGACTGTGTAGGGTATTGTGGCGTTTAGTGTGCCAGCCAATTCATTCCAGGCCATTAGTTTGTGGACTCCCCTACTGTTTTCCAGCGTTCTCCGAAATGTGAACACTTGTTTGCTACATGAAATTGCGCATGCCCACTCAGCGTGTTGCCTGCGGTGTAGCCTAGTTTAAACCGGAGTGGCGGAAAACTTGGTTGCTAAATATAAATTCTGATGAGTTTATAACCACCTGACAGTTTGGTTGACCTGCGGTCGAAGTTTGTCCTAATCCATCTAAGTCTAATGAGTCATCACTGAAAAAATTACGTCAGAACAAGACATAAGTGGCAAAATGGATGAGAACCCCTGTGGTATTAGTAAGAATGACGCCTATATGGTATGTTGACAGAGCTGACTCGCCTGGGCAGTACTCGTGCTACTAACGAAAAAGGTAGCTCGTGAAAAAACTACATAGACCAGTCCCATTTGGTCAATTTGAACAGAGTGCAACACTTGGACCAAGCAAAATATTCAAACATACCAAAGCGCTTCTAAGAGTACGTGAAGACTACATGCAGACGGCGTATACTTTTTGTGGAATTCATCTGTTTGAGAAACTAATGAATTAAAAACATGATCGAGCCGTTTCATCTAAAAAATGAGGTTTTCAGCATGCATCCTATGAAATGTTAGAGAAACTGGTAAGACTTATTGGTAGAAACGGCGCACGCCAAGATGTCATTGTGAAACTCAAGTGAATCTTAGCCAACTTCTTCAATGATAATGTCCTTCAGACGAATGTTGTTATTGAAAACCATAATTCTATCCCTCAGAGTGTCAGGCAGTCGATAGTTGAACTGATACAACTGAAGCAGTCAACGTTGTCCCAACATCTCATTGGAATTCGAGCACAACTGACGTTCCGGACTGCCTTTCCTAGATTTATCAAAACTGTACAACCACTTCTACTGATTGCCGAGTGCAATCAGGGGGCGAGCCTAGCCTATGGACTCCCGTTTTCGTTCACTCTTAACACTTGATCCAGGCTGCATCCGTTCATCCATCAGTCGATTTTGTTACGCGCCTGCTGAGGCTTTGTGTGCCAGTCACCTGATTACACTTAATTCAATCAGTGACGTATGACTAGCACGGCTGGCCGCGGTCGTCAATCTAGAATTTTTCGGCGCAATGGCCAGAGTGTGGAAGTTCCCTTCAGTTAATATAACAGTATAGGATGGGGCCAGGCTTTTGGATGTTTGGCAAGGCTAGTGTTTTACGCATTAGCGTTTCCGTGAACCCTGGGTCCATTCGATTTGGCCATGGAGATCTTCAATCTTGAAAGTTTGTCCGAACATCACTTATACGATGCCCCGAAGGACGGTGAAATTTGCGTCGATGCTATTATGGTTACGAGGTCAAAATAAAGGTGTATGCATGTCATATTAAGATGTCCAATAGGTTTGCATCCTCAATGCATGCAGCCACACACGTGTATCTTTTCCGAGTGTCATTGTGTTCAGATGACTGGACTGATGCATGCAAAAGTTGCGCGCACAAATTACGACGAGACGCCATTTTAGTCAGCCAGGAAGTGCCGCTCATTGTTTATACCACGTCAAATCCACTCAAAAAATCGGCAACTTCAAGAGTACTAAGGATAGTTTCAAAATCAGGAGTAATAACTTCAACATGAGGAAAACAATACAAACAAAAGCAAAACAAACTGCTGGGAAGTTGTTCGAATTTTTCTTTTCCGAGCGTGGTACGCACAGAACACTCGCGTGAGGTTAGGGTTGTTAGTGGGCTGAAACACTGCCGGTCAACCTACATCATTTCAATGCGGCTCCATAGTTCTCAAGCGTCGGTTATGAACTAGGAACGATTACTAGACGACTATGCTAGGCAAAACTGAAAACAAAGAACGGGCTCACTGGGTCGAGCGATGACGCGTACATTGTAAAGCGAAAAGCAACTCCTCTGACCACTGGATGGATATCCGGTTTATCTGCACCTATAGTAGCAGCGAATGTACGCCCGTATTGGTTGAAAGCTGGAAAAGACGAAACCGGCACCTTAGGCCTCAGTCGAATTGCCTGACCAGCATGAATGTGAACCTGTTTTCATTGGTATCATACTGCTTAGCAGTAACACTCCGCTTTGCAACTGTCACAGCAGTCATTAGATGGTTGCTTGACCACAACACTTTCCAGAATAGTGATTGGATGGATTGTCTAGTCAAGTTTGTTCTCCTGGTCCTAAGACAGAAGTAAGTACTCAAGAAATTCCGGGAAGAACTTGAGAGGACTATTGATTGTAAGCTAGATGATCAGGTACGAACATGGGAAAAGCTCACTATAATCCACACGTGCCCTCTAAAATTTAACGCATAAAATAGTGTGATGTTGGTGTACTGATTAGTGCTTCACAATTTACCTTTCATTTTGGCGTTGTTACTTGGAGTTAGATTTGGTGAGAGCATCATAACTACCCGAATAATGGTAGATGAAGGCAGTTTGTGTGGAATGGACACCATTTCGAACGCACTCGTCGACTGCAGCACGCGTCAAGTACATAACGAATAAACCGACGCATAATCCAATTTTGGAAGTTCAAGTTCTACGTGAAAGCTTCAGTTCTTCTGGAGGTGGCCTGGCGCAAATGGTGTAATCCACAAGTTAAAATAGGTCAACAAATGGGTTCTCGCGCTTATGGTGATTTTGAGGGCTGAAGAAGTGTCAACCTGGTGGCTACGGTCAATAAGGTGTTGCTTGACGGAGGAAGCGGGGTTCTGACCAAACATACAATGATGGTTAGTGGATTAATTCACAGTGCTAGGTGTAGTTTGGGACTTGTTCTTCTGGTAGCGCCTCTAGTCTGCTTCCAGCTTCCCCTATATAGACTTTAGCGCAGCCGACGATGCAGTAGCAAATACAGTTTGACGTGGGTGTAGGTAATTGGATTGGTGGTAACTCCTGGGTTTCAGCAGCCAACAACTGCGCAGAGTTATACGTTTAGGATCTTCGTCAACCCTGGTTACAGCGTCCCACTTTTATGTTAGATGAGGAAACAAACAGTTCAACGCAGATAACGTCACTTCGGATCGAGGGTCATTTCTACTATGCTGTAACGCCATCCTTTTCACGTAATTGTCTTACCTTAGGGTGTTCATGAGGCTCTGTAGTACTCGGTCAAGTGTGTTAGATGAACGGATTTGTCCAACTCTATGAATCCAATTACGAACCGTTAAGTGTTTGTTCTGTATTGGACAAAAACTAAGAAAGTTATTGTAGGTTTACGATAAAAATAATAGCTCCGCATTCCATCTGGTTCTGGTTACGATGGGGTCTAGAAAGTCAAGGGGGTTGTCCTGAATGAAGCTGAGGTTCTGATGAGGCAGAAGTACTTGTTCTGTCTGCGAGCACTGAAGAACAAAGACAAAAATCTGATCGAAGTAGCACCTATTAGGTTCGAAGTGACTTACATACCACGCTGCTTTCATCTTCGCAATGAATGCGTCATCGACAGTTGGACCCAGTGAACTGCCCATTCAACGCCATCAATTTACCGATACATAGGGGTTTGGAAATGGAAGGATATACACTTGGTGCAAAATAAGATAAGGTCCTCAATAACTGGGATAGAAACTGGTGTGATATCAGGACATGTTGCAAGTGGTTGTGGAACTTGCAGAATTCACATTCACATTAGTCTCGTTTGAAAAGTTCTCCATATCTGCTGTTGCATTTATCCCGGTAAGCCCGCACCGAATGCGGGAGCTCACCAGCAGTACATCGTGTCGGGACGTGAGCTCCGGGCATCTGACATGCCAGACGAAAGTGTTACAACTACTCCATCAACACATGCTGGACGCATGTGAATTACCACGCTTGAACAGACGAACGTATTTGTGCATGAGCGATGTGATTGGTTAGCCTGACGTCTCGAACGATGACCCATTAACTGCCTTGGTTGCGTCGGTCGACTGACACACCTGTTAGGATTCCCTAAACAGCTAGCTCCATGGACGGCTGAAACATGCTGGATAATATTTCTGATTGTTTGTGGATATTTCCGGGATTCACAGAATTCAAATTCACATCATTTTCGTTCGAACGGTCCTCTTTCTGCCATGGCGCAATTATTCCGTTGAGCCCACACCAGAGAGGGGAAGTACTGGACTTGAGTTCCGTTCTTATTACCAACAATATGGATTGTTACCTCCAAAGAACCGTTTGTGAATAAGGACTGAACGTCAAGTGGATGCACAACCGAATGAGAACTATCAGTCGAGTCTAACACACCTACGAATCCAAAAGTATCTCTCAAACCCTGGTTTGCCAACTCTGTTCTGATGGGCTGTGGTATCTCCACCAATCTTTCGGCTAATGTGTGATACCGCTAGACAAGACAATAAGTAAGCTCCTAAAAGTGCTTTTTCACGGCCGTGTGTATTAGTAAGCTAACTGAAATGAAATAAGCTGTCTACTAGTTACTGCAACGTAGTAAATTTTCACATAGACCCTCACTTGTCTGTTATGGAAGGGGTCATCAGAGCATCAGAAGAGATAAATCCCAGTGTTGAGGCTGTGTCTCAGAATATTCCTACAGTGGAAGCGAAGACATTACGTGCTTCGGTAGTCACAATCCTGAAGTCCCAACAGCCAGAGGCTCCAAATATTGCTAGGGCAAAGTGAGGAGCTTTTGATACCTTAGAATACGCCGATAGAGAGACCAATTGTAGAAGGTTAAACAACATCTAGCTGATGGACCTTACCTTAGCGGCTGAACGGTCACGTCAATAATGGCTAAGAGTGACGTGGAATTTGAGATGGATGGTCAATATCCTGGCAAGTGTTCTAAGACCACTTACTAGTAAGGCATGGGTGCATTCGAAATTCGTATGATTTTGCTTTAAAAGTTGGCTGGGTATCCGCTGAAGCTAGAGCAATTTCTCGTTATTTTTAGTGTCAACGGGATGTACAACAATGATCCTAGAGATTGCAAGGCGGTTGCTACTACCAGACACAAGGCTGCAAGGACGGATGCAACTCTCCGTGGACGAGATAATCAAAGACGTCATCTTCTTACATCTTAAGTCTGTGTTGTACGTCCTTAGAAGAATTGAGTCCAGGGACGCTGAATCTATTGGTAACTCGGCAGCAACGAACAGTTGCTTATGTTGACCGTCCAGCTAGTTGTTTTTGGGGCTTTCCTTCTTGACTGAGGTGCCGTATCAAAAACAGGGCAACAATTGTGTCAACTTGACTGTATACAACTTCACTTGTTTAAGCTCCCGCTCGTCTCTAGTACCTAACTCGCGGTATCTCCTACGTATCCATGAGCCCGGTATTCATTTGATTCGATAACCCGGCCGATGCGTGCTGCATCAATGTTGCGTGAAACTGTATCCGTCAGCGTTCACATCGAAAAAGAAACTTTTGCTGAAAATTCATTTAACTAATTGGATGAGTGTCGCACCCTCCGGTTGGAGCAAATGCGATATCAAGAAGCTATAATCCCAGAAGATTGACGAGATGCAACAAATTTCGGTATAAGCTTTATAGATTCTGGTATTAATCGGGCATGTGTGTCGAGTTTTCGTCAACTAATTACTTGTTGGTACATTCAAACGATTGAACTTAGAGAACACTTCCTTTCTGTTGCACCGTTCACTCTGTGAATCCCACGTTGCATTAAACCGAAACCCATGCCAAACCAATTTACAAATTGCTGAATTAATAAAACTATCCGATAAAATAACTGAGTTCGAGAGAATCACGTGAGGAATTGTTTCATTCGTTTAATCCACTTGCCTCACTTCTAACCTTTTTTTCAGAATGTAGTTGCTAGTAGAAATGTTCATCTTGGGACTGAATACCATCGGTCTTTTGTATCGAATATCAGCTCATTCTCGTGACACTGATTCGAATTGTCTACCAAAATAGATACATTTTCATTAGCTCTGACGACTGTTACAAGTGCGAATACTTCTAACATTTGGAACTACAAACTGACAATTTGCCTTAGTCAGTCAGCTCACAGTCACGCGTAAATTGGCTCCACGTAGTTCGCATCTCCCTGCTAATCAGAATCACTGGACTAGCCTCGGAAGGATCGACCATAACACACACTGCCGGTCCAAAATTTCACTCGCGGTTGTGTGGACTGCGGACTTTGACACGCACTGTGCTGGTCAATGACAGATTTGCGCATTTGTTGACGCCAAGAGCGTGGACAATTGAGTTTTAGTGTATAATTTTGCTTGCTCGCTTTTGTGCGAATGGTACCGCAGACTTTTGATATTAGGGATCGTCAAACCTACGCATGACTCAAAGTTCCGTATCGGGATCCTCAACAATGGTGAAGAACAACCTACTTCGATTGCCTAAACATCGAATCTAGAGGGTGTCTTTGCTCTGCACAATGGATTGGGGAAAACCAAGTAAGGTTGAATCATTCCAGTATCAGTAAAACTCCCGTACACAAATGACTGATTTTTTCATGATCATTGACTGTCTGAGCAGTACCAGCCAGAGTCGAGGAACACACTATTCAAAAAATGAAAGACAGCTAGTCATGTGCAGCACAGACGCGGCCAACCGTTTGTCTGAGAACCCAATAGCCCCTCCGTTTGGACGCATATATTAAAGGTACCGGATAAGGAGCGCATCCAAGCGATCGTCCTACTTAGAGATAATAGCTTGTTCAAATTTTACCCAGAATTCTTTGGCCACATATTCTTCTGGTAACTGCAAAGCAGAGTACGCAACTCGTGCACATTATCAACGCTAAACAGAATGAGGACGGTGAAAACACATTCACATTCACGCTGCTCAGATAATTCGACTGAGGTCAAGTATGCGCGCCCAGTATCTCGGCTAGTCCAACAGGGATGCATGCTTTCTGCCTATATGAGCGTACATTCTTGGTTGTTGTGAGTATCGACCCAATGGTTAAAAATCCGTTTTTTTACTTTACACTATGCACTATCGATCGACTATGTGAGCCTGGTAAAAACCTTCAATTAACGGCCGACGCCCGGGTATCATTCAGCAGCATTGAGACAACGCACCTCAACCGGTGTGATTGTATTGGCTACTCACACTCACGCGAATGCCTGGTATGTACCAAGGTCATAAAGAAAACATCTGAACTGCATTCCAGTGGTTCGTTTTGTGAGATGAGAACTAATCGGTGTACCATGCTTAACAGCAAGGCAACTGGATTTTCCGCTGCTAAATTTATTATTCATGCTCCTGAACTGATTGTTCTTTTCTTCGAAGCCACGACTCCTGAAGCCATAATTCCTTGAGGCGAAGTGGAAATAGTATGGTTACTGGGACTAATATAAATGGTACAAGATTGGTGCGCCGTCTACAGACATATGTACAAAGGCGATCCCCGATTCGGGGGTCAACAGGCGACACGAATGACGAGTCGGACAGTGGGACAGAATCAGCAAACACGGCCAGTTTGGCGGCTTTTCACGCAGAACGGCACATGGAAGGCAACTTAGCTGCAAGCAGTGGCAACTGAACCGCGAAGGGATCAGTCACAATGTCTTGTTCAGCAAGCCAATCAGCGCACTGCCTTCGTTTGACCTGAATTCACCCACCTTGAATGAACTGTATGTTCTATCCCAGCAGGGGAATGACATAGGTTATCTCCACCAAATCTAACTGCTGAACACTGCTTTGGATTGTTCGACAATCCACTATGAACAAAAATCGGTTGAACCTATTTAGGAAATTAGAACAGAAATGGCAACAACTAAACTGCTGGCCTTTGTTTTCATTAGGTGCATATTTACAAGCGTTGCACCACCACACTCTTGTGACCCTCTTAGACAATGACGAGCAATTTTTGGAAATATTTGAATTATAGATAGGCTGCTTCACAACCTGCTTTTCGTCAAAAGGTGGTCTTGAATAATGGAGGCAACTTGGTTACAGCCACCGCACGTCAATTGTCTTGCTGTGTAAAGCTTTCCCGGAAATTAGAAGGATGAACAATCTTTTCTAGCATAGCGGACTAAAAAGTATTTCATGTGCACGGTAGGAGAACCGAGGGTGGTTTTACTTATTTCCCTTATCTATTTATGTGCAGGCTTCCGAAGAAACCTGAGTTATGTGTTACAGTTTGTTCGAAAGTAAACACAGATGCGATGATACGTGACAGAATTGATTGACTACGCACACGTGTCGTTTCATGCTTAACAGTAATGGAGTTTAGGTTGACACGCTTTCGTTACGATCCATACTTTACAGGTTGATGAAACGAGTCCGAGGACAGTTGTGTAAACTAATTCAAATGTAAACAATGGGTGTAGCTATTCAAAGGTATATAAAAGCCTGCCCAAGCGTCGTTGGGTGACGTATCAGTCGCGCGACCTGACTGTGTGTCTGAGCTGGCAGGTGACAAATGAAATGCAAAAACATATATACAGATTTTGGGCATACATCATGGCATATCTAGTCACTGCCTTTATAACAGACACAATCGTCACCGCGATCATCTCCAGTACTGAACGTCAATATCACATTCACATAGGGGCTTAAAAAGGCGGTTTACATCCAGAATTTATATATATATATATATATATATATATATAAACCAGAAGCCTTGAGCTTGTCAGTAAAAAAGAGCAAAGACATCCAATACCCTCTTCAAGTTGGGCTTGCAATTCAATAGTGACGAAGCAACAGCCAAGCAGCTCATTCGGGTTACCCATATTTCGCAGCATTACCAAAGAACGTCTTTCATCCTTGTCTAAATTGAGTCGGGAAACGTTTTAAGTGGTTTTCGAACTCACCTCATCCCTATGTTGATCGTGGGAAGATTCAGCTCAGACAAGCCCATTATCTCTTCGGAGGCAGTCGTCTTCTCACTCACTCTTCTCACCACGCAATTCCCTCCTGATTCCTCCTCGGCTTTTCAAGAAGAACCCGACTAAGCAGACAAAAAAATGTTGTAATTGGCATTTTTAATGTACTCATCTTGATCGCGTTCGGTCTGTCAGTGTGCATCAATATTCTGGCCTGTTAGAGAGTCAACGTTGACGAACCATGTACTAATATTTCGCTGAATCAATTCAAATATAGATTAGCCCACCCCGAGAGCACATCTCGAGGTCGGTACGTCATCGTAAAACAGTTTTTTTCAAAAATCACTCATAGCAATATACTGGAACCAAATATCCGTTGTTTTGGTCGTAACTGTGTTTCGCATTCCCACCGAATGTTAGATGAGATTTCTACGGGTTCCCACATTCAAACTGTACTTCTTGTATATATTTAGTGACAATCCGTAAGACACTTCCGAGGCAAAACATGTTGCTAGGAGATGGAGGTAAGTGAAGGAAAGCTAACATAGCCTCAATGAAATGGTACAGTCTACACTACCAGTTCGAAAAATAGCTTGTTTCCGGTTGTTGCTCGGCAGATGTCTTTTCAGTTCAGTGGATGTGATATCCTAAACACTGTCCTCGTAAAACTAAGTTCACCAGTTCGGCCCGGTGATTTCGGGCACCGAAATCAAATGGAACCCCATATGGACAGAGTTAGCTATTTAATTTCGGGACGACCCATATTTTGACAGAATCACCGTGGGTCATTTTATACTAAACCAGTTTCCCCTATAACAATATTAGGGCTTTTTGAACTATGTTCAGGCTAGTTCAGTTCGTTTCCATATGAAATATCCTAGAAGTCATGAAGTTAGACTTACAAATATGGGGTTTAATTGCACAAAGTCGTGTTTCTATTTCCAACCAGAATGACGCCTACATTCTCCAAACCACCCCAAAATTTAAGTGGTTTTTGAAGAGGAAGTTGAAACTATTCTTAAGAGGAAGGATGATTGGTCGGTTAAAGTGGATGATATCTAGGCATACTTGACCACATAAATTCATTGAAGCACCCTAAAAAATACGAACCAGAAAAAAAACAAGCGCCGAATCATTTAGTATGCAACCCCACAGTGACTCCACATTGAGAAAAGATGTCGTTGGATCTGCGATTTGTATACTCTCTTGGTCCAGCTTAAGACTTTCCTCCAACGTGGATATGAGTTATTTCTTTAGTCGGCCATTAATACGGGAAGCTCTCATTCGAGTCCAGTGCGATGTTACTAACCAACCTAGTGCAAAACGGCAATCGTACGGTGTGCGCCTTCAACCCCGTCTTTGACTCGTCGTGTACCAGATTGGAAATATAATCCTTTTTATTTTCACACTACTGATTTATTATTAGTACATGATTAAAATAAAACCCTCACGTCCACTGGTTTTGATGTATCGAAATCTCAGAAAAATGGGAGTTCAGAGTTCAGTACAGGCAGGTGGCTAGTTTTTTAATTTAGTGTTCCAGCACTGGTGGTGAAAAATAACGAGGTACAGTCTCGCTTTGGCCTTCCAACTGGGCTATCATAACTCGACACCAGCCGTTGCCACATGGCTCAGAGACGAACCTCGAATGTGCTGGATGCAATAATCAAATTCGTTCGTGCTATGCTGATGTCCCTTCTTTTGTGAACTTATCGCGAACAGCTGATTAGGAACTTTAAAAATAGGCAACCATGCTGTCGCTGAATAATCTGTGGACAGTAAACTGAAACCGAACAGACAATTTTCGCCATTTCAGTATCTAAAGCAGAAAACTTGATCATAACATCTGCTCCTTTTGTTGAGGGAAACTTGGAAGTGAAAAATAGCACCGTAGCCTTTGTTTATATTGAGAATGTTTTTTTGAATAAACAGTCCTGTCCCTGACAGAGATTTAAAATGAGCCACTTTTCACCATATTTTGGAGGTACGCTTTTCCGATACATTATTTTTAACTCTATCAAGATGTTTGATTAGTCATCTGGATCGTTGACCACATCTCAGTTAAAGTGATCATAAATGTCTCCACTAGAGTATCAGACAAGCAAAAATGCCATATTCGTTGCTTTTAATAGAGCTTTAGAATGAAAAGCCACTCACTAATTCCACCAAAGTTTGCAAAATACGGGAAAGTCAAGTCGACCGCGGGATTTCTAAATGGGAAATAACCAGTAATCGTTTTTACTGCTTTCAAGTGGAGACCATCTATTTGATGTTTGGACAACTGTCACATGACCAACAGCCAATGGGCTCAACTGGGCTAGTAATATATATCGCCAAAACCCTACCTGGTCGCTACTCACTACATAAGTAAGGAGAAATATCCTCCAATATTCTGAAGCCTCCCTGTCAACTATGAGTTTACATTTGACCGAGAGAAAGAGGGGAAGATTTAGCAGCTTCTCAGCTTGCTCTGTTCAGTTGGCTCCCATTTATGATTCGATTGCGAGTCGATGTTACTTGATACAATATCGAAGTCTGCAATGTAATAGAGTTTCGCTGCCTCTCATGTGTTGCAGAAAATATGCTCGACAGAGGTTCCCGGTCAGACGGCTGTCATTCTTGCCTACATTGGTCGAGTGATTAAGTATTTTTGTGGCACGATGATGCAAAATAACCCTGATGTCTGTGTATCTTCATGCGTAATGAGCAAACATTTGTTGTGACCGCATTCCCAAGTGATCGTATCCTCTGTTCTATCTAGACCAGAACGTTCTAATCGGAACTTCTAGCTTCCAAAGCGTCGATTTTCACTTAACGTGTTGGCTGTAATACACATTTTCTCCTATCCTAAGAACAAAAG
>SJOL01006909.1:33026-45308 GCA_004794785.1 Opisthorchis felineus | reverse complement strand
CTTTTGTTGAGGGAAACTTGGAAGTGAAAAATAGCACCGTAGCCTTTGTTTATATTGAGAATGTTTTTTTGAATAAACAGTCCTGTCCCTGACAGAGATTTAAAATGAGCCACTTTTCACCATATTTTGGAGGTACGCTTTTCCGACACATTACTTTTAACTCTATCAAGATGTTTGATTAGTCATCTGGATCGTTGACCACATCTCAGTTAAAGTGATCATAAATGTCTCCACTAGAGTATCAGACAAGCAAAAATGCCATATTCGTTGCTTTTAATAGAGCTTTAGAATGAAAAGCCACTCACTAATTCCACCAAAGTTTGCAAAATACGGGAAAGTCAAGTCGACCGCGGGATTTCTAAATGGGAAATAACCAGTAATCGTTTTTACTGCTTTCAAGTGGAGACCATCTATTTGATGTTTGGACAACTGTCACATGACCAACAGCCAATGGGCTCAACTGGGCTAGTAATATATATCGCCAAAACCCTACCTGGTCGCTACTCACTACATAAGTAAGGAGAAATATCCTCCAATATTCTGAAGCCTCCCTGTCAACTATGAGTTTACATTTGACCGAGAGAAAGAGGGGAAGATTTAGCAGCTTCTCAGCTTGCTCTGTTCAGTTGGCTCCCATTTATGATTCGATTGCGAGCCAATGTTACTTGAAACACTGTCGACGTCTGCAATGTAATAGAGTTTCGCTGTCTCTCATGTGTTGCAGAAAATATTCTCGACAGAGGTTCACGGTCAGACGGCTGTCATTCTTGCCTACATTGGTCGAGTGATTAAGTATTTTTGTGGCACGATGATGCAAAATAACCCTGATGTCTGTGTATCTTCATGCGTAATGAGCAAACATTTGTTGTGACCGCATTCCCAAGTGATCGTATCCTCTGTTCTATCTAGACCAGAACGTTCTAATCGGAACTTCTAGTTTCCAAAGCGTCGATTTCCACTTAACGTGTTGGCTGTAATACACATTTTCCCCTATCCTAAGAACAAAAGCACAAACTGATGAAAAGTAGTATTTTTTCGATAGAATCTATTTCGGTATTTCAAATATTGTGCTAACGGAAACATGAGGTGACCTTTATGCGGCAAATTCATTTGAAGAATTCCAGAAACAAGAGTTTCGGCTGGCATTTTTTGGGTCTCCTATTGGCACCAGCTTAACATGGTAGTCAGTGCATGTCGACAGTCGCATAAGACTGCGTATTCAAGTAGAACGTCAGATTGGCGTAAACTCGTAAACTATGCTAACCTGACGAACCTCAAGAAGAGCGCAACCTGTGGTGGGCTGTCGAAGAATTTTCAGAAAAGTTATTTAAAAAAGTTCCCGTTTGACCCTCAACTCACTCTCACCTTGACATCACTTTTCGAAAGGCACTTTGAACGAGCTCACCAGGACTATGTTTGGAACAAGTCCAGAAACCTTATTCAATAGCAATGTATGTGAATATTGATAGCTGGGAAGCGTTGATTGGCTGTTGACCAGGAAGGAGCTGTTTGTCTGCTCATCAAGGTTGGCAGTGGGCTTGGAAATGTTTTGTCTACATTCGGGGAGATATCCTTAACGCACAGATTCGTTGTGCGTCAATAAACTCAAACTGATATCATTATTTTCACTTACCCGCCCTTCTGGCCTCAGCTTATGCAGAGTGCAAACTATGAACCACCGAAGTCGCCCAGTTTGTTCACATCAATACAGACGTGAGAAGCAAGGTTCATTTTGGAAACCCAAAAAGAACAGACCTTCCAGCTGGCCAAAAATGCAATGGAGAATTAGGAGGCTGTCCAAGCTATTTGAAGGTCACGCACGAGTGCTTGAACATGTTCAACTATGTTAAGCTAGTGAGATACAGCTGTAACTATAGCAGGGAACCTATTTACTGTTTCATGAAAAGGTGGGTGCCGGTGCATCATCCGTCTCCTACCAGTGTACAAAAATGACATGCATAGTAGAGAGATACATTCATCTACAGATTAATTTGGTGTTAACTGGAGGTCCAACAAAATGCCAGCTAGACCTCTCGTTTATGATATTCTTCGAATGGATGTGTTACATAAAGACTATCTCATGGAACAGCTGGCCCAATATTCGGGGAATCGCAGAATATTTTCTACGCAGAACACACTATTCACAACGATGTTGAAATCATGAAGGAAACTACTCACAAGGTTGCTGAAAACTATTCGACAGCCAACGACCGGTTTCGCCCTTCTTGGAGCTCATCAGGTAGGCGCAGTCCCCAATTTCCCGTCAACCTTATGTTCTACTTGAACCCAAATTCGACTGATTGTGACAAATACACTCATTTGCAAATCAATTTGGAGTTTTCAGCAACCTTGTGAGTATTTTCCTTTATGAAAATATACTCGATATCTCGAATATCGTGCCAACTGAAACATGAGGCGGCCTGGTGCAGAACATTCAGTTGCCTGGAAACATCACAAACGAGTGATTCAGCTGGGTTCCAGGTGAGTCTTTCACATAACCAAATTTGTTTGCAAATGAATGTATTTCGCTAAATAAGCAAGATTTTTTTCACCGGTCACCTAATATCCGTAATGAACGGCAGGGCAATCAATTTAATTTCACGTGACTTCATTTCCACACCAATTAGTTATGGGGCTTTGGTTTAATGGAGCAATAACCGTGAAATTGTGTAAGTTCATGTAGTAAAGAAGAAAGACAAGGTTGCGGTAGTAAACGGATTGTGATCCACTATGGCAGACATGTTTACTCCTGAAATGATAAATCTAGAAGGCGTTTTTGTCCTAATAAGGACTCCGCAGATCAATGTCACAGGGTCATTGGAACATCGGTTGGTAATTCGCTGCACCAATACCCACGTGCTTTGCAAAAAACGTTTTTAATGCATAAGGAACTAAGTCCACCTAACACGTCGGCGCTGATGTTCAATTTTAAAAACCAGTATCCATGGCTGCAGCAGTTAAAAACATATCTTACGTGCTGAAAGCCATTCACCACTGGAATTCATCTGAAAGGTGATTGTCATCTTTGATCGAATTCCTAGTTCGGACTGACGGGGTTTGAAGCAAATACTCATGCTACCTGAAGTGACATAGAGCCTCTACGAAGCTTGGTGAATTGATCTGCCCTCCTCTACATAACTGTCAAGAAGGTCAGATTCCCGAAGACTAACCCCAGATTATCCGAAACCTACTGAGACCCTCAAATTTCACTAAACGCCGATCAGACAGCCTTGGATCAAGGTCGGACAGTGTCCTTCAATATACAACACGAGGCTGTTGTACCTTCACACTCGCTTGTTTGCAATAAAGTTGTTATGTTCTTTGTCGCGGAGTCTTTTTCCGGCACTGGAACGGGGACAGCACTTAGATACATTAATAACTAAGAAAGCAAAATATCCAGAAAAGAAAACATCACAAAATATTGGTGGGTCTTTCCTGTGAGAACTATTCACTCAGTGTCACGCAACACCATATCAAGTGGAACGAAATGTGTGGCCGAAAGAGCGTGGTGCATTATCCTATTTAAATGCGCGTTAGTCATATTGATAACCAGCCACCCATGGCTGAGAGTTACAGTGTGCAACGGCCAACTGGAAGGAGATTCGTGATATACTTACTTACCAGTAGGAAAGAAACAGCTTGACAGTGCTTCGCAACTTTTCAGCACAGGTTGACCTCGCTTACCGAATGAAATATCCGTCTAAAATAGGTATCTTCCGTTCTCAAAGCACCGATTTACTTCTCCTCAACAGAAGTGGTCTATACTGTCCACTGTCAAGCTAAACGATTGTTTTTTGCAGTGTCCATGGGATGTTGCTGGTTGGTTGGTAAATTGGCCGAAAATATGTGCACCGTCCCGATTGTTAAGATAGATCACAGTTTTAATGCCGACTGAAGAACCTAGAAAATGGAGTAATGCAACGCACGATACTTATCCGGTTCTCCCATTGTTTTCGCCGTCTGGTTCGTGGTTCTCGTTTTAGTTTAACAAGGATGTAAAAACATATTTCTGTGCCCCTGACCAGAAGATAGGGGTCGAGGTTCCAACTGTACTAGAGTGTTTTGGAGACGGATATCGGTCACACTGATATCAGACGAACGGGAATGTCCCATCAGGCACTCTTAATGACTGCTTAAAACACCCAGGTACAAATGAAGATTTACTCCCTGGTGCAGGATATATACGACATTGTTCATATTGACTGCCCCTTCCACGAGTAAACATCGGTCGAGGACGCATCTTGACGTCCCACGGGGGCGATCCCTCAACCCAACCTATAACTTGTCTAAGATGCAACCTTCGCAACCGTGTAGTTCACTGTTCCGCATATGAATGCATGAAAGTTCATCACGGGTTAGCTGTATCTAACGGCTTTGATATGTCAGCCAGGTTTTTGATATTAATGAAGTAGTGGGATGGCTTCTACAAAAAACTGTGGAGTGAAAGACGATGTTTCTACTATTTTTTTCACGAATGATCAGTAAGGTTCAGTTAAACCTTGAACCTACCGCAGAAATAAAACATTTGGTCATTGCTTTTCTATCATCAGCTATATTTGGGATGTCGACATTTTGGGCCTCGTTCTTGAGTAATTGGTTGGAAAACAGAAGGGAGGAGCGAAAATGTTCCTCCTTAGTGTGCATCACCGGCGTAAAAATGCATGGAAACACCAACCACCGAATTAAAATCCGTTTGTTCATCGGGACTTCTTCGTGTCCCGTCATGGACATCTCCCGGATAGGTCCAAGGTCGGAGCAAGTGCAGTAGACCTGAATTCCTATCGAAGCAAGAATGCCTTGTTTGCGCCCGTTTTCTGTTGTTTATTGGAACAAGCGGGCCTTCTACTCCATACTGGATTCATGTGAAAAATGTCTAGGGCTGCTCACTATTGATTACTGCATCCGCAAACCTACTTGCTCAAACAAACGCCAGGAACGTAACGTTCAACAATCCTGGCCACAGTCTGTCTCACGATCGATAATCACTGTGCTAAGCCAGCAGAAACAGGTAACAAAATCAATGTGCCACACAAGGCGATGTTTCAGGCCTTGTGAATGGCACTGGAGGAACTGCAGAGGGCCAAAAGAAGCCTCACCATTACATGCAACGAATAGTCTTGTTTTATCTTGAACACGAGTTATACCACAAACTTTGAACCAGAAGTTAAATAAATGCTGTGTTAATGGCTTCTGACAGAACCAGACGTGTGCCCAAACATCGTACATTAAATACATCTACATGATGAAAAGGATGCTGCAATCCATACCTTATTTGCCGTCGTTTCAATCAATAGAAGCTGCCCGGTTTAAAAGGTGACATCGGCTATTGGTGTCAGAGAACAATGAATCAATCACCAGATTTCAGGTGGTTTGAATTTAAGCACCACTTCAACAAGAACGGTCTTAGCGTAACCAAGTCACATAGGGAGAGACTGGCTCGATCTATGAATAAACCCCAGACGAACCGATTAAGGGTTTTGTGGGGCTAAAATGGATCAGTCTGTGATCTGCCTTTTTTGTGGATTAGCAACTCGCCAAATATAGCTCATTCGAGTGACGAAAGGAGCACCCACGTATGGGGTTTTCTTGGCCCAGAAGCCAACTTAGCGAAAGTTAATATATTCCAGAACGTCATAGTCCCACCTTGAAAAACAAACATTCGTTCTCTGAGGGGCACTCCCCTCGGACGGGTGGCAACTTAATTTGCATGTTGTCCATTTTTTTTTAAAATATTTCATTGGGGAAACACCCATATGACGTTTATTGATCACTCTGTTCGTACCTGCTATCTCCATTTCAAAATAATCAAGTCCGGACTCGTATCCCAATGGGGAGTGACACTGTAACACCAAAAGCCTTGATCGACATGCAGGAACGCTACTTTTTGCACACGAAGCTTGACAGTGATAGATGTGGGGCTCACGTAGGAGCTAGTTAATTTTCTCGTCTAATAAAATTCACCCACAGTGCACGACATCCATGATTCTTTTGCACATCAAACGAATGTGAACGGGAGGCTCATTTCATTTGCGATATTTATGATGTTCATACTGTACATACCAAACATCAGTGCATCGGGAAGTATGCTTGGACATTTTTGTGCCCAAACCGAGCAACTGATATACGGTAGATCCTGAGCCGGTGTCCCATCCGCATTTGTGGCTTCCGCAACGCTGGTGCATCAAAACATTGGAAGTACTCTCCGAGTAGGCCACTCCTCAAGATAATCAATAGGAAGCGGTCCCGGCCCGATTTATACTCGTTTTAATACTCTGTAGAGTTACCCCACCATTTTACCTCACAAAATACGTCATAAACCCGACTGTTTCAAGGACCACATGACAGTTCCAGAGGACATTTGCTATGGAGCGAAAGCCAACCCATCGATGATCTCTTAGCTGTTTTAAGACAACCCTCAGAATTTATTGGTAAAACCAAGCTAGATTTTCCTCTCAAAGCTACTAATCCGCCATCACGACAAAGGTATCGGTGGGAGAATACCTGCGCATCTCGAATACAAGCGAAACCGAGATCTTTGTTTATACGTATACATAACACCCCCAGGAGATACATTGCCACCTTGAGGCGAAACCAAGTACAGCCGCCAGGTCCTATTCCAACGCAGCGGCATTTCCCTTCACGTTGCTCTACAGCCGTGCCTCAAAGGATCAGACTAATATAGCCGTTTGAATGAACAGTAGTCAAGCCTATCCATCTTATTGCATGATGTGGATGACTGGACGTCTGCGGTGTTTTCCAACTGATTCCCGCCCCCGAAAGGAAGGCCCACCAGAAAAAGTCTAGAAAAAAACGACACAACTGGTTGGATGATTTGACACAAACAGGATTCATTGTTCTCACCACATTGACGCGCACTGTATTTAAATTTGAAAGCCCGAAGTAGTGGATGCACAAAAAAGACTAGTTTGGGTGTGGGACATATACACACACCAAGATATTTGAAAAAAATAAACGTAAGTGAAACAACGTAATGAAGAGACAGAGGAAGACAGGTAGGAATAGGGAGAGGACAACACGGTCGGACGCGAGGCTGAAAACGTTAGAAGTGAATGGGACATCTCACGAACGACGGCGCATCGAAAGTTCAGCAAACAAAGCTCCCAAGCCCCAACTGATTTCAAACGATTTGATCTTCTTTTGTAGCTGAACGGAAAAGAAGGATCGGAAGGAAATAAAATACTACTGAAAGCACAGCAAAATGCATTGAGTGACAGTCTCGCATTGGTTAGCTCGGAAAAATAAACAAATCTACAATCAAGAACTCTGAGTCGGAAATCCAATACCAGTTGAATGGAGCAAGATAAGAAAAAGACAGCCGTAAAAGAGGATGGTGTAGAAAATCTTGCGCCGAAGTGTGACGTCGTGCAATGCGACATATCACGGGGCAGTCGACGGCTTTGTCATGCCGTCGCAACTATTCCTCATCCATTGAACAAAGATCCCCAGCTACACTATACGTTAAAGAACGCGTATGTTCTAGCAATCCCCACGATGCAAACGATGAGTTGCACGTCCGTGAGAAGATCTGAACCAGTATTGGACCACTTACCTTCTCAATGAATACTTGCGGACATCTTGTCACGCCGATCGTGCATGTTTAAAAGACGGTGCCTGGGTCGTACCGGAGCGGGTTCAAGATATGTTTTATTCGACCCTTCCGCGCCTAAACTTCATGCATTGTATGTACTGTTCCAATCGAGCAAATACGGTGAACAGTTATGGCGTAAAGTGAAACATGGTAACCTGTACTGTCGAGTACGAGTATGAACCCCAAAACAAATGGACGAACTGAGTACACATACACATGGAACTTGTGGCTAGTTCCGTTACTCAACAGAGCCGACGAGCCCCGAGCATTTTAGTAAGATATCTATCACTTCAGATGTTGCCCTTCGTAGGTCGCTTACAAAACCATACTATCCCTGAGGCCTGCAGAGCCATCGACTTACCGTCCTTCACAAATGGGTTGAAGGATTTGGTGATTGTCTAACACTGTTGGATTCGAAAAGCATCCCAAAATGAGTAGAGAATAAGTACTTCACGAAAAAGGAATTCCGCCAAAAATTTATTTTTCCAAAGGATAACCCCAACAATTCAAACCAAAAATTAGCCTATGGAGAAAATATTTGCATCAAATCCCTAGGTGATTGGCAACGTCCTCACAATTCGAGTGAAGGTTAACCGGGCACAATGTGATTAACGTTGAAGAGGACTCTCAAAGAGAAGATCGTCGGAGCTTCCATTAGTTCCTAGGTAACAGAAACCCAGGAGACGATGCAACACACGTGGTGCTTTAGGGTGATTGGCAGTTCCGATCAGGCAGTACAGTGCAGCACATAGGTAAAGAATGGTGTAGAGAACTGGAGAGTAGTAATACAACCCATTTGGTACACACTCATCAAAACTTATGGGCTTGAGTCTATAAATGCCCCCACTTGCTCCACAGGCTTGTAATCGCGTATAGAACTACTGGAAAAATCTTGTGCACAACATCTATTGACCTAGGGTCGGAATTATCAGTGATACCAGTAATTTCAGTCATATAGTGCTCATTTGTGAAACCGAAAAGCGGGAACCTGGTTCTTCTTCCATATAGTAATGAGCAGGAAAGGGAGACGGGAGAATACAACTCTAAGGAACTCTCACTGCACGAACAAATGTGGTTATCCTATCACAACGATTCGGCTTTGATGATAATGGGATAGGAAATGCCATGGCTTGAGCCGGCTCCGAGATAAATGATTACCCGGACTCCCAGGAAATCGAGGAAGCGAAACGATTTTGAAGATGTAGCTATTTCTGGATAGGGCCGGTTGACTCGTCCACAGAGTATGATAGGACATAGGGGGAACAGTAGACAGTGCGAGAACCTTTGTTGTGCGAAAAAAGTACAGCGACCTATTAGAGGCCCGTTTACCAGCTGTGAATTCATTATAACTCCTGTTTGTGAATACATCAAGCAAGCTTGCTTAGATATTGTGTTTCACTCCCAGCGGAAGCCGATAGCCTATCTGTCACTCAGTAAACTAAGCTAGGGCGAGAACTCTGGAAGATGCAAACAACCAATCCATCATAGATAGATCGGTCTCCGAGACGTTATTTTTATTCAGTCTGAGCTTTAGGAGAATCCAATCCCTTTCAAAGAGGTCTCCACAGTGTGGAACAAATTTAACTAGTCCAGGGGTCGTACTGAGTAAACGATCATGAAATAACTGGGGACACGTTTCGATATAGTTATGTTCCCAAACAGAAATGAGAGTGATTGGGATTGAATGAGAAAAACATTCTTACCGTGATGTTCTTGTGCCAGGGAAAACCGTAGCCGTCGTGGAGAAGGGCAGTGATAAAAGTCAAATCCATGCACTCAAACGGCTGTTCTGGATTGGGTTTCAAACAGACTAGAATACACACAAGATGAACGAAGAAGTATCATGATTAGAGTTCGGAATCGGCTGTTTCGCAGCGGTTTGGAGTTTACAACCCAGTTAAAATCGCGGACATACCTCTCTCGGCCGCATCACGGAACTGAGCAAGTGTCACCCGACCGCCGGAATGATCGTGAATGAGACCAACGTGCAAGGCGAGATCAAAAATATAAGAAAAGGCGTAGAACTCTCTCTCAGCAATTCCCTCGGGGCGATGTATAACGAACGCATGCGGTGCGTAGACAGGGGAAGCAGAATCACCTAAAGCGAGGCAAGAAAGACGAGGGAAGTTGGAGGTTTAGTTGCACATAACATGCAAACCTTATTACCATTAATATGAGCACTTTACTAAACCAACTGGACAACTGTCCAAAAGCCAGCCGCCCCTAACAACCGAACAGCACGTCATTTGGACGGATGTGTCACGTGCGGGCTACAGACCAAACGAAGACATGCCCTGATTGGTCAGAATGCCAGCCAATCTTGATCGAACATCTTTAGCTCGACGCACCTCGTCCCCTCACGGAGACTCCAGCACGACCCTTGTGGAACATTCAGTGATTACCCTATAAATACAGCTGTAATAACCTTCCTTTGTCTCCATAAAGGGCTGTCTGAAGCTACCGTGCCTTTTGATATACCACAGTGGGCGGAGCAGGAAGCCAAGGACCGATATAGAGTTGCACGACCGTTCAGCATCATCATCATCATCATCATCATCATCATCATCAGCTGTAACAACCGCGTACTTGTCGTACAGTGGTTGTAGCTGCCACAGCTTAGTTCACCGACGATTTGGGGAGGTGGGGTAGGTAGCTACGCATTGGAGGAGGGAGCTGATGAATTCGTGCGCCATAACAATAACACAACCGAAGTTTTGTATAACCTTGTTACGTCGAACGAGTGACTTTAAATTACGGCACTTAGAACACACCAGGATGAGTCCACCAGGTTTCAATCGAAGTTCCCAGTCAGGTTTATTGTGCACTTTCTCGCGGTGGCATCGAACTACGCGTTTTTGTAATTTCAGCTTTCCCAGTGAGTGGGGAGAAACCTGAGAAAACCATCAAGGCGTCGGCCTGGAAGTCCAAGGTGCTGTTCTTTGGTATTGTCCTGTGCAGGTTGATCGATCATCATGAAAGCCAGATACGTGAGAATCAACCTGGCTTTCAACCCAGTTACGGGTGCGCCGAATGCATTTCCAACTTAGGACAGGTGTTGGAACACTGATACCCCCCTCACGACAAACAGCAGTTGTTCCCCTTCTGATTCTGTCGGTCATCAAAAACTATAGCAATGTCTACTGATGGAAGATGTATTACCTCCTAGAAAGTAGGTGCCCGAGCGAGTAGTCGTGTGCGTGCCCACGGCAAGTTGTGTCAGGTAACGCCACGCTCTTCAAATTTGTTATTGATAGACCATTTAAAGCTCCCCTTTCTGTCTCTGCCAACTTTGGGCCCCAGCTGATTCCAGGGTGTCCGCTCGAAGACATCGGATAGACGGACGATATTGTGTTTCTTGGATGAAATTCCTCAGGCATTCACACCAAACTAATTCTGCCATTCAGATCGATATGCCCCTCAAATTTGTAGTGTTAAGTGTTTTTGTGAAAATACTTAGAATCAGACCCAAGCCTGGTACTTACTGAAGAGTCAACCGAAGTGGTAGATGTATTCATTCAGGTCGTAGTTGCATTGGTAGAAGATTAAACCACGCCTGGAATCCAGAAGACGTTCAGCTTAGTCAAACACCTAAGGATCCGGTGCGACATCGGTTTGGTCAAATAAATGCAATCAGCCGACAGTCTGATCTAGGTCCAATATAATAACAAAAGTTGCAATGTTTAACCATTGTTGTTTCCGGATAATTACCCGTATCTGGTAGAAATACCGGACTGGCAACACAGAGTTGAGCCTGATAGCTTTGGATAGAAGAGGCGATCCAACGATGGACGAGCTAATCGCACTCCATAGGTTAGGCTAGTCAGGAGTCATACTACACACATCTGAAAACCTTCTACTTCGCACAGTTCTTTTTGCCAGACTGAGTGAAAACGACCGAAAGGCCCTCAGTCTATAAGTTGGCAACGAAGTGTGAGAGTCTTGGCCAGTAAACTCAGCCGCCTTGGCAGCATTCGTCTGGATGGATGGGATCCAAAACGCAACACCGGCTAGTAACAGCAGCAGACGCGCAACCGGTGACGTTCCTGTATCAAAACTATCACCTTCAATGCGCAGCTGCCCCAATTCTCTTTATAATAGGCCACTACCCAGAGGAGTCCAAACGCACAGCATTATGCACTGGTCATAACTGGAAAAAAGGGGGCCAGCGGTAAGCACGCACATAAAGAACACGAGTGGAAAAGGACACAAAACAAGATTAGTTTCGTATATGGCATGCGGCCAAACTTAATAAAGGCGCCAAATCCAATACATGCAAGCAGGACCGTAGTGTGGAGAAATTCATACAGGATTTTCTTTGAGTTAGCAACGTCCTTACCACTGGCGCAGGTCGCATTCCATTTCTTCTGGTGGACCGCGCAACAGAGCTTTTGTGGCCACCTGACTTTAGTCACAGATGTGTTTCCGGCTCGGGCCACACAGTTAGTGTTTAGCATTCTAACCTATCATATCAAACTTTATTGATGAGATATCTATGCGATTCTTTTCCTGCCATTCATTATTCTGTTATTTAACCGACCCGTCTTTTTCATTACGCTAACGCAATAAATTTTCTGATGAAGACTGAAATGGATTTCAATGCGTAACTGACCACCATATTTCCTGCGTTATTAGAGAAAAAATCAACAACAGCCGGAACCCAAATGCGACGGTCA
>SJOL01006909.1:0-32998 GCA_004794785.1 Opisthorchis felineus | reverse complement strand
ATATATATATATATATATATATATAATGTTGACGTCCGTCGGCTGTCCCGTACTAGCCGTCAGCCGGTGACCTAGTCTACTGTACATTAATGGTCATCAGGCTGTTTTGCGTACAGTGTACTAAAGATAAAGGCGTGTGAACGGTCAATAATCGTTCAGCTGTAACATCCTGTGGACGCCTAGCTGCCATGCCACCCGAAGGAAGCACGAGGACTGAGCTGCCAGATTGCCCAAGCCTAGACAGAAGAAGTCGAGATTCATAGGTCGGGTTCGAACCACGGACCTTCCGGTCAGTGAATTCGCGCTGTAACCACTGAGCCATCTCGTCTGTGAACGGGGTAAAGAGGCAAACGGAAGTCGTTTGTTGGGGGCAGTTGGGCCTATCCGGAATAAAGTAACTCGGGCGAACCACCCTTAGCGAAAGGCTGAAGGCGAGCGAATCCCGGTTTCGAAGTTTTGCAATCGAACTGCAACGTGCCACAGTCCCGTACTGAAGCTCAACGGATGAGGAACGTAGGGAGCAGTCGGACAAATACACATACAGCTCGATGCGATGTTCCACTGAGCAAAAGCACTCAGAAACAAACACGACTCACATTAGGTGCCCAGGACTAACGAATGGGCCAATACTTAGTGGCAAATGAGTGAGAATTCCGTTCATAGTCAGACCGGCCTGTCGTTTACATGATTGGCTATTTGCAACAATGTGGCTTACCTGGCAATCAGTCTCCTCGTTATAATAAGATGCATGCCTTATTAACCTATGTCACTTATTCATAAACCTACCATCTACGAGGACCGTAATTAGGCAGAAATTGTTGTGCCTGAAAACAGGTCATATGTGAATGTAGCCGAGTAAGATGGACGCCAAAATGCAGTTCCGAATTCACGTGCGAACGCGCAAGCGTGTAGTTAAACAGTGTAGGTGCTGAGGGGGACGCATTTTGTGGACTCCCCTGGGTAGTCACCGTTCAACGGAAGCGTTACTATTGGGGAGATGAATGCACGTAGTCTAACAGGAACCCAACACTGATGGATAGGCCATCAGAAGTTGGTATGTGTGAACAGACATAGCCAAAGCAAACAAGCAATCTACAACAGTGACAGGCTCATGTACTGAACTAACGAATCGATACAATTCTGTTGCTTGAAGACGTTCATCAGTTAGTGGTGCGTGTTGTCCGTTTTCTAGACAGTACCAATAAATGGAACAGTGAGAAGAAAGTAGTGTGCACTTTTCAATGATATGGCGAAATTGGAAACAGGCGGAAAACTCAGGAATTTTGTGGTCTACTTATAGGCCATCTAGTGGCTTTGCCCTGATTCATGTCCCTAATTGAGGAAGATGAAAGTGACAATGCAACTGAAGCGACCGAAAACGGTGGTTATGTCCCATTATGGGAATGTCACCCGACCTAACTGACGTAAGCTGAAGTGTAGAAGTGGCATAGTGTATGCGATATTCAGGTTGCTACTTTCCACTTGGCCTCAAATTAAGAACTTAATTTGCCACACTTATGGGGTAATTATACCAAAGGTAGGATTCGCCGGTTTCCAGAGATGAGAAAGGGGCCCCCGAAGTGCTTAGTATGACATCCACCGTCGTTAGCCGACTGTGAGCTCCAATCCACGAAAAGAGGCGCGCCTTCGGATAAGTTAACATGATATTCGATAAGCAGTTAGGTGTTGCGCGGCTAGACATGTTATCTGCTACAGGTGACTTAGCTTGTTAAAACATCTTTTTACAGTACACACAACTATCTAATCATTAACTCCTCTGGGGATTGATGAAAGCGAAACAGAAGTAGAAGAACTTGAAACCCAACAAAGTTAGATGAGGAGACGTACCATCAACAGGATCGCGCAAAACGCTTCTTGCAAATGCGTAACACGAAGTTAAGATGGGAGGCGCTGAGCTTAATTCCAGTGAGGCAGTGGCATCCTTCAACTCCTGCTGGAGTAAAAGGCTTTCAGATTGATTCCACACGAGGTGCCTGACCTTCCAGTTCCGTCCTGCGTGAGACCAGTCGACCTGTAAAGAGCGACGATAAACAAAAGAGATCGAAATATATTTTGGAGGAAAAGGTGAGCAAAGGAGTCGAGGAAAGAGGTACCCTGAAAAAATGACAAAAATGCCAAAATGTATCACTGTATGACCAAGAGGAAGTAAGACAAACATGCAGGCTTCTTCGAAGCGCAGTGCCCGACACATGGGCTCCCAACGTTTCCAGGCGCCCAAAGGCAGAGCACCGAAGCAGACAGGTATGTGCTTATGTTACATGACGGCTAGGAAAGTGTGCCCTGCTGGCTATACCGCTTAAAACAAACGATCGAAACAAGCAAACGGAGACGACCTATCTACGAGTAGTTGAGAAACAAAATGCTAAATAGAGAACTCTAGAAGTTTCGGTATTGTGAAGAATTGTAACTTTTATAGACATAATACACTACTCATAAATGAGAGATTCAGCTGGATTCCAGATGAGTCTCCCGCAAAACCAAATTGGTTTGCAAATGAGTGTATTTCGCTGATTGTATCTTTTAGTTTAGACGTGTGAGAACCTGGAACTCGACAGATATGTCAAGATGACGGTTATCTGCGCAGATTTGAAACGCTTCCAAACTAAAATCAAGCGATTCACTTGAGAAGGATTCAATCTTCTCAGCGTAGCCAGGAATATGTGACTTGGCGTCAATGTTCACTCTTACGCTATCAGCTTTATATCGACGGGTAGCCGCTAGTGGCCGGCTCCTGTGTTTCCTCGCCGATCTTATTCTCCAGAGTCCACATCGACATCAACAGCATGCATGCTGTACCAGATTCAGCGCCGTACAAACAAAGTATTGTCTTTCAATCACGCGAAGCAATCCGACGGTTAAACCAGTGATGACTAGCAAAATCCGTTTCGGTATCAGCCATTCATGAAGAATTCGGCAGATTCAACTGTGTTAGACTGCTGGACAAAAAGTGTTGACGAAAGCTTGCAGTGTAAGGTCCCTCGCAAAGAAAGTAAGAAAGCTCGCAAAAGTTCCTAAAGACCAAGACCACATGAATTTCCGAGGTGTCAGCTCTGATGATTTTGGCGGTAGATAGTTGCGAGATCTGCGGGTTTTGTGTTCACATATCCCTGGCGTAATTATTGCGCTTTGTCCACACCAAAAGCGGAGAAGCATTGGACTCGAGTTCCACCTCATTCGAGCTCGTATACAACACATACCCTTGGCCATGCTTCGATTTCAATTTGCAGTTGTGCTGACAACCACTAAGCTTTAGTTTACGGAAGCTAGATTTATGAGACGTAGCATTCGTCCGCAATTTCAAAAGGCCGTGCCCAGAGTGACCTAGATACTTCCATGAGGCGTTCTGTCCTAAAAAGTACAATCTGGCTTTCTCTGAGGTAAATGCACTTGAAGGTTAAAAAATCATGCTTCAATACAATAAGCAATCAGTGGGCACATGACGTGACCAAAGCCATTTTCAGGCACACGGTCTTTAAAAAGTTGAGCGCGTTTTTGAACCTGTCAAACCACCCACTGTGGTAAAAGGATAAAAGCGAGTTTAAAACAGTGCCTCGGAACGTGACCAAAAAGCTCCTCTATCATGTGACCAAACATGCCACTAGTTGGAAAACACTGGTGCCGGAGTGAAAATGGGCGAAGAAAATTACCTGCTGCAGTAGGATAGGCATTAAAAAGTAGCTAGTGTAAGGTTTTCCGTACCATGCGTGCCTTCTTTCACAGAATCAATAAAGTTCATTTTGGTGATTTCTAACAACAAAAGAAGAGGACGATTGGCTCATAGAAAGGACGCATATTGTTAACCCATGAGATTATGTTACACAAGAACCGACATGAAGGATAATTTGAGCAGTCACTAAAGCATGTGTTATTATACAAGCCACTGAGCGATTCTGATCACTACACAAATGTGCATTCCAAAGGAACGCAAAAGATACCGCGTGATTAAAATACTTACAGAGGCACTTGGTGGGAAGCAAGGTGTATAGAGCTCCTGCGTAACAGCAAGTAAGGCTGGGAGGCGTTTCGATATGGTGTGCAGCACGGAGAACCGCGCAGACATTAAACCCAGACCCAAGTAGCTTTGGGAATAAACCTGCGGGGACAAAGAACACAAATCCCATAGAGAAGGGCGCTGGATAACAAGATATGCACCACATATAGAAGACGTGCTTGAATGTGAAATGAAAGGAAATACTCCGTATGGCGACCACCCCTCCAAAGTGATCGGTCCCTTTATGAGCCCCGGTGAGCATATTTCCTCGTATTTCACCAGCTATACCGATACCTTGAAGACTGACGAAATATCCTAAGTGGCGCGTTGACATGCAACACTGGATAGATGCTCATTATATATATATATATATCACATCGTGACAGGAATGTGTGCCACATAACAAGTAACGAAGAAACTATAAGTCAGGGAAAAACGTAGCGGCATTTGTGCCAGTGGGATTAGCTCTGTACCATGTCATCAATGACTATCGTCCACGTATTGCCGTCCTTCTTTGGGTGCCGCTCGGGGAGACGAAATAGAATAACCTGTGCAATATGGGTTATAAGGGTATAGGCGCTCAGTCATTTTCTGCCATCCCGATTGTTTTTCTAGGTTATTTCTGGCTTATCGAAAAGCGCCTGCCGAGACAGACGACGAGCAAGTATCTGGAAAAGATAGCCCAAAACAAGTCTGTGTTGGAAAACAAAAACAACGGGTGCTACGCTAGGGTTTCTTAGCGAAATGGTCGTCGGAGAGCAAATTCGTCGCTGACACGGTTTTCTCACCAAACAAAGGTAATATTTTGTATGCGCCGATGATCAGACACGAATGAACACAGTGTCATCTGTGTGTGGAGGCCGCATTCCATTGCTTCAGGGTAGTACAGATTGAAGAGTACACACTATAAATCCCTCCTCTCAAGTGGCAGACGCCAGGAGGATGTCGTAGATTCAGGTTTGCAAACGGGGCGCAGAATTCCTTTATTCTGTTCATCGCCAACACTATCTGTGTCCAAACAGCCTCCGACCAGTGGAACAATGGCATTTTTCACTGGGAGGTACAAAATGGGTTCCAAAGTGCCGGACAGAAATCTCAAGATTATCGCGAGGTTCTTGTGTTGTCTAAAAAGTCAGTCAGCGGTAATAACCTTTCGGTGCCTAGATGCGATACCACCCGAAGGAACCACAAGGGCTGGGATACCGTCAGGTTACAGCAATATCATCCGCACATTCTAATTCAGGGATTCCGTCACATGAACCCACATTACTGGGAAATTCCAGCGGTATGTACGATATTGATTTGGCCTGCATAGACAAGGTTGAACATCTAGCCGCTTGGTCGCAGAAAAAGTCACGCATCCGATGGTCCAAAGTTCGTGACAACAGAGTTTGAAAAAATTTAACTTCGGATTCAGTCAGGCCCACTTTAGTCGGCATATACGTCTACCCGTGCGAGTGACCCTTACGAGACTGGACTGGAAATACAATGAGTGTCTATATAGCCGATGACCCGCTCGAGATGATGGATCAGTTCAGCTATTTGAAAAACTCGTTTTTTTTCAGTTTTGGTATTGCATACGAACATCATCTCAGCGAAAGAGCAGGTGGCAAACGACGATCGCTGACTGTGTGCCCCAATCACTATCAAACTATTGTCCAATGTCTATAGTTGACCTACCCTAGCCAATCGTTCCATGATTCTCTCTGGCAACCATCCTACACCCGTTAGCTGATTTGTGTGGATGAAAAAGTCGAAAATAATTATGAAAGCGGATGCATGGGGCGTAACGGGAGGACTAGTACTCAGCCGTTGAAACTGGCCACTTCTGTCCTCGGTCCCCATCCGATACCCAGCTTTTGATCGTGGCTTCAAGAACTTGCTTGAATGTAAAAACGACCGTACCCTGAAAGTGTGCTTCGCAACTCGGGCTACATCACGAGACTAATCGTGTGCAGTGTTCTCTCTATCTGCATGACCATTCATACGGTTTTTCAATTCCTGGTATTGCGTAGCTGGAGCCAGAATAAAATACGTGCACGAAAACATTACTTTCTGGGCCCTGTAATAGCTGCGAGCTTGGAATAAATGCAAAAAAAAATTAAGTCACTTAAGATTATCGAAATTTCTCTTCAATCAGGACAAACCACTAACTATGGTTTCTCACCTATAGGATTACTTTAGTCCGAACCTCCGACAGGACCTAAAACCATAAATACATTTGAATACAACTCTGGAAAAGTGGATGGATGAGATGAACTTTCAGTCTAAAGGCCAAGACCTCGATGACGTTCAATACAATACGACATCGAGCTGTTTTGCAAGCCACACTAGGTTGCAACCTTGAATGAAAGCCGAGTGGTGCCACCGACATGACCCGTGATAAAGTTTATACGAATACGACTCAGTTCCACGTAGATGCCCGCATACCACGTTTGAGGTTCCAGTCGGACAAGACAACCACAAGATGCGCGCTGATCATTATTCTGAATAGGGACGAAATGGTTATCAGAGTCCTCTCTGCCTTCTAACACGGCTTTCTATGACAGCACACTTGGAGGTTATGTGACTTCAGGGAACTGAAGTCAGAATCAAGCATCTACCGAACAGTCGGCGCGGCTGGCGAATTTGATTTAAAAGGTGTGATTACTGGTCCTGGCAAGCGCAAAGTTCCTCATGTGGCTGAGTTTTGTGGGAACTGAACACACGCATGTATTCGCAAAAGCACGAAGTCGAATTCCAAACTCATGAATCTCTAGTTGTCAGGTATGCCATGGGGAACGATAAAGAATAAAAAAAGCCCAACTGGTCCGAACCTGTCAGATTATTTGATTCGACGAACAGCTGGATAGACAATAAGCAGTGGAATAGACCTCTATCTCGAACAACGCGGAAATCCGCCTATTCGCTGTACCCTATTGCAAACTTCCGTTAAATGACATCACTGTTGCCTGAGTATTTTTACAGAAAGAATCACGGTACCGTACCAATAATGGTTTTCCGATAATCGTATCTGATGGTGTGTGAGACGTTAAACCACAGTCACGTGACTGTGGTTTACTTTGCTTAATAAGTACAACGTCATCCATGAGGTACTAGTTATAAGGTAGGTGAGAACTCTGGATAGTCCACTACCGGTTTCGTTCTTTTTGATACTCATTAGGTATACCTGGTACCTGAAATTCCATCAAATTTGTCACTTGAACACCAAAGCGAACAAATGGCGATAAAAACTCATTTGTAAATTCTGTTGGTGTTAAACGGGAGACCAGAGTGAACCTCTCGTTTAGAATATTCCTCAAATGAAGGTGCTAAACAAAGACCACCTCATTCCTCACTTGGAGAATAGAGGTACCTTTTCACAACACACCATTTTGGACAGCGTCAAAAAGTGGTCTGGGAGCGACCTTTATAGCGAGCAGCAGAGTCCCTTGCTTCAATTTGTATTGACGTGTTCAAGTTGTGCTTTCACCGGTCCCTCTATCAGTCGACGTGGAAAGGTTATACACTAAAAAACCTTTGTACCCAAAAACGACCGCAGATAAGTGAGCTGATAAAGCACGACGGCTAGCATAACAGAAATTTAAGTTCAGTCTGTCTCCGCCATCTGGGTGGACACAAATTTTTAGTGCTCCGGGGCCAGACTGGATCGTGTTGCAATGTGATTTGTCTCGAGGAAAAAAAGAGCAAAGGATAATCGTGGTCGAGCTTTTTTTAGAACCGTTTTCACACAAACCGATGATATGACACATTTGTAGAATATCCCCACGCGACGACCGGCGTGACAAGAAGTCATCAAGAAATGTGGAATGGTCAGTCTCATTGATGAAATCATCCATATGAAACAACCATCCTCGAACCGAACTATTTTGTTGGGACTTGCAGTACAGAGCTGAAGCTATTAAAAAGGCTGCATATTTGCTTAGCCAACCAATGAAGAATGACACATGATAAGTTTTTTGAGGTAAACGAGGCCTATTACAATTCGTGATCAATTCAGAGTTGTTCATAAGTTACGCAAATCACGAGCCTAGCTATTCGTGTGTGATGCTTTGAAAGCTATGCTCATTCGGAGGGCGAATCTTATCCGCTCTGCCCGGATGCTTGATTGAAGACTGATGAGACGTAATTCTTACAACATACTGGCCGGAAGATCCGTGGTTCGAACCCGACCTCAACATCTTGACTGTTTCTGTCTAGACTTGAGCAACCTGAGAGTATCTTCACCTTCCAGCTTCCTTCAGGTGTCATGGAAGCTAGGCACCGAAATGGTGTTACAGATGAATGAGCACTATTTTTTTAACACATCTGTCCAATTGACTTACGTGTTTTCCCGGATGCATCTGGTCCTTCGACAAGACGACCTCACCAGAGTCAATCGCAGTGGCAAAACCGGGTGGGGCTCGGAGCAGCACGTCCAAGCTGACCGGAGCAAAGGTGATTTGCGTAGACCCACCGCCCAGATCCAGTGTGCCGAAAGTGCGATCCAGAGCAGTTTCAGATACAGTGATTCCAGACCCGATAGGGCTAGGCAGACGATTTGCCATAAAATTCAGACTGATCCACAAATACAAACCCTCTTGGTGACCATCCAAGATCGACACAGAGTTCGGTGTTTTTACCAAACAAGACCCTGATAGCTTTTGACGAACCTAAGAGTGAGGTTTGCGAAAAAAGAAGAGTACGTGAGACAGTTACAAGAAAAATGACTGAAAGTTGCTGGTCGGGATGATGTTGAAAGACTCTGGATACTTGTTTACTCGGAGTCGTCTAGGCGGTTACTTGACTGGCGTGGACAGTGTGTTTACCATATATGTAAGGTGCACCAAATAAGAGGAATTAATGAAGCCTGGCGGCATCCGTCAGGATAGTGTAGATACACGCCAGCGCTTTTTAAAGTGACGGACTTCAGGCACTTAAATGGAATGCGTGAAAAGGTAGAAAACAAAGAAAAAAGTATTGGGCTTGTCATGCTCTTGGGTTAGTTCGGCCAGTCCCAGTCCCCATAACCAACTGTAGTTAAGTCCAGCAAAGTGTACCCGGAAGCGTCCACCGACTATACTGTAGGATGCTTCAAAATATGGGTTAACCCTCCATCGCATGTGTATTGTGAGCGAGCCAGCGGTCTCATTCCGAAAGAATACTTGGACAGCCGGTCTAGCTGTCCGACTACCGGCATTGTCAATACACCCCTACTTCTCTTAAGGTTCTGTTTAGTGGCAGACTTGCGGTACCAAGATGTCCAATGGAACTGGAAACGCCACTGTGGGTATATATAGAAGAAATAAGAACACTGCCGAAGAAAGCGACACTGGACGAAGACAAAAATCTTTCACTGGAACCAGTCAACCCTAGGGTACATTCAAACAGTTTTAATTACAGGGGTGTCAGCCAATTCAAGTAGTCCCCCTGAAGCTCTCAAAGTTAGGTTTTGTTGCTCCTCTAGAAATTTCTAGAAATTACCAACGGACGATCGCCGACAAACAGGATTGACATAGAATACTTAGAACACTTAAGCATGGCTAGCACAATTTGGAAAAGTTCTTGCAACCCATCCATCCTCGCTTCCCCAACTGATGATTGCTAATAAACTACCAGCGGATGAGCACCACTTGAGGGAAAGGGGAATAAGTACTTACCGCATTTAATATGCTGTCGGCTTTGTCGAGAGGCAACAATCGGAGACCAGCGGTTGCTCGGAGTACCACAGACGTATTAGAACACCAGCCACGAGGAACTCGAGCCTCCGCTGCCCGTAGAAGAGGATCCAGACTTGCACCAGCCCTTTCCGGCGAGTCTGCATAGGCTGACAAGCCGGGATTTACTTGTTCGAACAGCTCATCGGTTAGTGTATACGCTTCATCTTGTAGGAAAAAGTAAACAATGTTTGAGATACAAACCAGACTGAGAACAGTAGAAGACAGAACGGAGAAAACTGTGGTTGTAACTTTTATTCACCCACGCAGAAACACGGGGTTCAGGTTGGGGATGTGTTGTGATATCAAGGAAACAACAATGAACTCGGTGCTACAGAGCTCAACCAGTGATCATTATGTGAGGATATGTGGGGAGGCTAGTAATGACTGTCCCGAGTAAGTGAGCTGGATTCAGAAGAAACCTTACACTGTCACTGTCAAACGATCAAAAAAGGACATTTATGAGATCGGCGAAAATCGTTCCCGTTCATGAAGCCAGTTCTTTTAGAAACAAGTCGAAAACCCATCTGCTAACAAAATATCCGGAAATTTTCCGCCCAAATTTGTCGAGTCTGTTCGGATTGCCCCAGCCTCAAACACGTGATTACTGAAGTGAATTGAGTTCGAACAATTGAATATACTGGACAGCGTTGGTTGGTTCTGTGATTCCGGTTGATTCTTTATATTATCCACTCTTAGGTCATTCTGACCTTGAAACTGTTCACATTGTCTCTGATTCGGATTTATCTCTAAATCCATTTTTACTTCACAAAATGCCCCAATATCCAAACATGCGAGAACAAAATTAGCTCAGTTAGTGAAATCTTTATGAGATATTCTCAAAACACAGCGTTTCAATTACAGCGGAATCAAAACGGCTGTTTCATATGGCCCTCTTCATCGGTAGAATGGTGCTATCCTGATAACTTGCTCCACACACCGATGTCGAGGCGGCCGTGGATAAACAAAATGCCTTCAAACGAACACGTGCAAAGCTGTCCCAGTTTAACCAAACAAGTGCGTCCAACTCAACCTTATTAGGTTTTACCAGACCAGCCCCGGTATCACGGGGGATGCTAGCAAGCAGACTGCTTGCTACGACAGAACTAGGTTAGACACAGATGTCCCATTTAGTAAGCGGTCGTTGGCATTCCCTGAACTCGCACCCACATCACTCTCACCTGAACGGTCCTCCTCCCGTCTTGGTGCAATTATTCTGGTGAGTTCACATCAAAGGGGGGAATCATTGGGCTGGAGTTTCACTCTTATCAAGACCAGCACTCAGCAGTGTGTATTCTTGGCCGTGCCACAACTACCTACAACTGGTCAAAAATTGTCAGTGCAGCTTTTTGACTGGGAAATCATGACACACGGGCCAATCGATCGACAAAACCGCGAAAGTGACTGGGTCGTCCTTCGAGACGTCAGTCGAACCAATCACATCGCTCACGTGCGAACACGTTCGACTGTTCAGCCGTGATAATTCGGGATTGTCCAGCGTGCGCTGGTGCTGTCTACAACATCAGATGTCCGGAGTTCAAATCTCGGCACGACGAAGCATACACACTGCTTTTGAGCTCTAATAAGAGCTTCCCGCGTTTGGTGCGGACTTACCGGGATCGGTGAGCCAGGACAGAAGGAGGACTGCTCAAACGAAAGCAATGTGAATGTGAATTCTACAAATTCTGCATCCACCTACAAATGATCCCTGAAATTGCCGGATCTATCCGTCCCGCTGAACGTAACGGGCCCGCTATGGTGTTTCTAATCCGCCTCTAATGGGTGCGTCTGGGTAATTTTGGTGACGTAATAAAAAAGAACCACTCAGCAGCAACACTTTCAGTGCCTAGCCGCCATGCCATCCGAAGGAAACACGATGGCAGAGATACTGTTAGGTTGCCCAACCCTACACAGAGAAGCCGGGAGTGAGCTCGAACCGCAGACATTCCGGTCGGTAAGTTGGCGTCTTAACCAATAAGCTCGAACTTTTGGTGACGCAAATCTTTGCAGAAGTCGATCTTTAGTCGAAAGTCTTCTGACATGGGATATTGGTTTCAAAAAGAAAGTATTGGGGAAAATATCGAGACTGACTTTTTCCCAAAGAATCTCTGCATACGTGTGGGCAAGCGAGGGTATTCTTTACATGTGAATCGTGTTATCAACCAAATCAAGCTTTGTCAGGAACCGTGTACAGACAGTAGTGAGATTTCGTCCAAAAAAGAATAGACCAAACCAACAGTTCAAAGTGCAAGCCATCGATGAAGTCAGCACACATAGAGGCAGTTCATTTAATGATACAATGAGCAGAAAACGTTCCCGACGCTTTCCGTGAGCATCAAGAAGATTTTCATACATATAGCGACTCCATTCCCCAAGAAAACAGGGATAACCCGGGAGATTTTGCCTCTCCTGAGGGTGTCATCCTGTCTAGATAGCATGAACAAATTCGTACAGCACATCCTCTTCGTTGTTGAAAAACGACAGCAAACAAGGGTGACGGGAAATAACGTTCCGCCACAGTTCACCCCACAAAAGCAGAAGACACAAAGAACGTTGGGACACCCGGTCACGCACTGACGATGTTCCGTCGTATGGCGACGAAACGTTTCAAAGCCAAACATCACACTCGGCAAACGGATCAATTTCCGCATGATAAAGAAACCGATAGTCGCACAAATACTACCCACACTCAGCCATACTGCGAGATTGGGAAGACAGGTCCTGGGATGCCTTTCCGTCTTGTCCATTTCAAACGTATTTTGCTAAGGTTTGGCTAGCGCCACCATCGTATACTGCTGGTATGACGGAAGACAACTGGTTTCAGTGACGCCCGACGCATACGGGAGAACGACGTCACGATGAGCGACGCAAAAGAGGTACCGTTGACTGAAGCCGCACGGTTGACAAAGAGCGAGGGTGAGTGATATTATGACGAAGGTAGGCTATATTAAGGGGTCCACACGTCTAAATTAGGAGTGAAATATGCACAAGCAAATAATCAGAAGGAAAAGCTGAAAATCACCAAGATTACGTAAACGCCTCAAGGTGGACAAAAACTAAAGACCTACTTGGGTTTTCCCGACTGAGTTCAAAAACGTGAACACGGGTACCGGTGCTCCCAGCATCAAAGACAACACCATACATATTGTCCAAAACGTGCGGTTTTCTTATGTCCAGTGCGTTAATGTCCTTGTACGGTGTGATGATGGATGAGGTGGGAAGCGCAGCTTTCATTGGCAAAAACCTTTCCCCTATGGGTCCTAAGTGCCTGAACGACAACCAGAGGAGCAGGAATCCTGTAATGATCAAGCCGAGTAGCATCCATGTATGTACCTGAAGGGAAATGTTCAGATGGTCAGGATTGCGTTACGTTAACAGTGAGAAAAAACGAAAGAATACTACCACCCTTGTCGTAGTGGATTGGGTGATCAAAAGAGTGAACTTTACCTTCCAGATGCCATTCTTCCGTCTTGGAGGTGGGAGAGATACGGCATACACAACCCGAGATGATAGTATGCGTTTCAGCATTGGGGACATAGGAGGTGAGTTCTGTTCTTCCGGATCCGTGATTTGTACGGTGAGTTTCATTCTGATATTGCCCAACGCCTTACGTCACCCGTTGGATGCCTGTGCAATGCACAATACCGCTGTGGGTAGATAGGAACGACAGTTCTACAGTATCAGAAAGTAGTGAATATACGTAAACAAACCAGAGCACAGCAAGGCCGTTATTGCAGACAACAACATCGGCACGAGAGCACTGGCGCTGTCAGTTTATTTCCAGATTGCTTGATTGAGCGCTTGGAGGTGTAGGCACCTCAGAATGCTTGAAATAGGCCAGCACTAGGTCCCCTGCCTCACCCACTCTTTTTCTCTTCTTTTCACTCTAGGGCTTTAAATTAGACGAACCCTATGGTTGTATGGCAGTGAAGCATCAGTGTCAACACTGATATTGCTGTCTTTGATGATGATGACTGGCCCTTAACGGAAGAAGTCAACGAATGATCCATGAAAGCCCCCAAAACGAAAGAAGTCGCTGCCTTTGACCTATACCCCCGTGTTAATTAAGAACGTCCCAAGAAAAAAAAACATCCGAAGAGAAAACAGACAAGAGTTCATAACAGCCCAATCGCGCAGTCAATGGCGCTCGTGCATCAAAGCTATCGCCTTCAGTGCGTACCTACTCAATTTCCGAACAAACTGAACACGCCATCGCCTCCAAGGCTTGGCTGTATTTCCCACACTCCCGTTTTCCGGCGACTGAAACTGTAGCAGCTGGAACCAATGTGCATATGGTACACGATTTATAGCTGATAAATTGAATTGACACCCTGTTTCGCTGACCGGTTGTTCGAATCAGCCTATAGCGAAGGCCTTCGCAGTCCACCAGCGCTCTCTGTCATTCTTCAAGCTCCTTATTATCCGGTGTTTGAGGGATCTGCGTGCGCCATCATAGTCGCTAGTTGCTGGTATGGCCTTTCTGGCAGTAATAAGACCCATCGGTGATCGAAGCTGTAGCAGCTGGAACCAATGTGCCTATGGTACATGGTTTATAGCTGATAAATTGAATTAAACTGAAGCTTTCAGCCACAACTCGATTTTCAATCCGCAAAGAGACCCATCTGTTCCGGTTGTGATCAATAATTGACCTACTGCCTGACCCTAGAGCAGAACAGTCTGTGGTATTTTTAGTCTTATTTCCGAATAAAAAGTGCTTGTTGCTTATACTGAAGAGATACGAGTATGATCACTGAAAAAAAACGGAAGAAAACGACAATTTGGATGTGAAGAATCAGGTAGATGATAGATACTATCAAAATTACGCAGTCTGCCTGCTTTCTTTCAGGGAAAGTGAGTTCCACCACGTGCATGTACGGTTTCGAATATGTGTTGAAAAATTCGGAATGAAACCCGAAAGACATGTACTAGAAAACACCTGTTTCCAGCAGGGTCTCAGCTAGCTTTCAGAAAATGACAGTGAACTAAAACGTATGAAAGTGGAGGTGTTCGGAAGAATCACATCAACAATCCCGTCGAGTGACTCAAGTGTTTGGTTATGGGTAACCTGCCGCTGGCAAGTTGAGTCCTGTTGGCTGAATTAATCGATCATGAGCATAGACAAATAAATTCTCCACTTGAGGGTAACCCAGGTGTATCCAGAATCAACCGCCGAACTAAATCTGGTCGATAGGGAGGATGCAACGAATTATCTTGGAAAAAGCAGTCCGGTTGACCAGGCGACCCTCTCCCACCAAGTGGTTATGGATTGTACTATCCTTTTGCTTTTGAATACGTCCTGAAAATTTTCGGCTGATGCCCCCCTCAATTCTTTGTGCCAAGTGCGGTATCGTATGACAAATTCAGGTTACAAAAAAAAACAGATAAACATCGGAAGTCGTGGACCAACAACTTGCACCTTGGGTTAATGTGAAGCCTCGAAACACTACAAAATAAGTGCATTTCCAGGATATCTCCTAATATATTCTTTTACGGCTGACAATGGTGATTTGGTTGCAAGCGTAGACAGCTTAGGTGTGCGGGAGATGGCAGCTGAGTGGTGGTTCACGATGAATATCATCCGCAATTTTCACTCGTTCTCTCCAGAAGTCGTTCACCCCCATTACTTCGTACCCAGGGAAATACACTGACTTTACAGCAGGCAAGCGATTTGTGTGTTCTATGTCCGTCTTAAGTCCCGACCCACCTGAGTAAGCAAGCACAAACATCATAACGCACCTAAAATGAGAGACATAATGATCCCAAATACACCGAACTCCTCTCTACCAGAATGAGCTTTTTTTTTTACTAATATACTAATATCTTCCCTTTAGCACAACCGGATTCACCAGTTTATTTCCGAAGCCATTACGGCCTCCCGAACTGGTGAAGGTTATGTTCCAAGATCACCCGCAATCTGCAAAACGACAGCGAATCTAGGATGCGAACAAAACAATGCCCACTTTCCTAGCTTAAATCCTGATAATATCCCCACAATCCTCAGATCAAACACAAACTCGACTCAACAACTTAAACTTGACTTACTTAAGGACGGTAGGGCTAAACTCGCATAGTGTACAGCGTATCTCGCACAGTGATTTAAGCAAAATGGTCCTGTTAGTACTGCACCGTAATTCACGCGAGCACGTGTTGTTTCTTATGCAAGGATAGACACATTACTAATTAAACTTAACATGATATATTGCAAAAGTTGAAGGAAAAATTTCCCACGTCTGAAACACGAAGTCACCGGGGGTTACTGTGTATTGGTCCAACGGCACAAGCTAAGGCTGGACATTTGGAGAGCGATGTTACTGCAATGGGTCGATTAAATGTCACTCTTCGATCCACTCTCAGCCAATGCCTTTGATAATCTAAAGTCTACAGGCCATTGTGCTAATTCGCTATTCATCCATTTTGATAACTAGTGATACTGGAAAGCTCATGGTTTGGTCAGATAGCAAGACTTTCTGCAGAAGAGTAAAAATAAGTAGCTGTGAAACCTATAGCACCAGTGTGAGGCGTTTCTCTGTATGGAGCAGAGTATACACTACGGCGGTGTAATCCATATTGGTTTATGGGTCAGAAACGTGGCATCCACACGCAGTGGATGTACGAAAGTTGTCAGTGTTTGATCATTGGTCGGATCTGGTGGGAAAATTGGATTAACGTTGTTGAGCTACGCCAGGTGGTTTTAGAAAAAAGGAACTCTCCCTCGATGGATGAATAAATCACGCTTCACAGGTTACGCTGGTTAGGATGTGTACTTCACATGTCAGAAGACTTGAGGAAGGGTTTATGCACAGCCCTATCCTGAGTTGGCGTGACCGAGAGGTGGACGGTCTATGACATGGCAACGAAGTACGAAAACACTAACCAGTAAGCTCAATCGGGTTGGGGACCCCGGGACTCAACTAATGGCACTGACAGACACGGCTCAATCAAGTAGTCAGTGGTAATCGTGCATCAATGTATAGCTGCCCAGCTCCCCGAACTAACTGATTATGCCATTGCCTCCAATGATTGTCTATATCTCCCACGCTCTTCTATTTTCCGGTGGCCGAAACTGTAGCAGCTAGAACTAAAGTACTCTTTGTACATGGTTTATAGTTGATAAACTGACAGACTACCAAAGGTTGGAATGGAAGTGTAGAGAACAAGGTGAAATCTAGTTCAGAAAAATTCGGTGCAAAAATCTGCAAGCTGATGATGAAATTAGGCTAATACCTACTCATCTGCAGAATGATCATCAGTTGACTTTCTCAGTATAGAAAGATCGATGTGATGGTGTTGAGAGTCAAGAGCCCATGATCACGACTTTCAGCTCTTCATGGCTGCACATGAGGATGTTCCACGGGAACAAAATACAGTAGGCAAAATCATCATAACGCTAACTTCATTTTCTGAACTACTTCGACTCTTCCTCTGAGAGTTTAGATAAAGGTAACCAAATCAATGTGCTGGCTGGCTCTCACCGCCTAATTGTTTCCAGGGCGCATTGTTATAAAGTGCTTCATGCAACGATACGCCCTATATGGCGGTATGGTCATAAACTTTGATAAGGGGATATGAAAATCGGTTTCTAGAAGTACCCTGATCGCTCTTAGGTGATACATTTCGTCTGCTTTCAAAAAGCAACCTACAGTGCCATACTGAGCGAAATCCTTATAAGGTCACTCTGTCCTCCTACAGGTTTCGACTCTTCATCAACGGATGTACTTCAGATTTGCGAAGGGGGTGAGCGAACCCTTCAGAGAAGTAGGCATAATGATATCGAGACAAGAAACATGAATAATTATTGACAGTGGGAAACATGGCACAATTACGAGGGCAGTTTCAGGTGTCAGATGCAGCTATCACCTTCTGTGCATAGTTGCTCTGCTTCATCCTCTGTGTATAAAGCAAAACGTCAATGAACTCTATCGACTATTGCCCCGATGCATGGCTCAGCTATGTTCAGTTTTCACCTCAAAAACCGTGCATCGAAGTGAAATGGTTCCAGCTGCTACAGTTTCGTTCGTCGAAGATCAGGAGAATAATGGAATGAGAACCACGCATTGAAGGCGATGACCCATTCAGTTCATTGACGTTGAGTGGTTGTTTACCCGCTATGGCAGGAATTGAGAGATGGGTAGTGAAGGCAACAGCCTCAACGCAAGACCGCCATTGGCTGCGTGACACAGTCATATCTCTCAGGGTAACGTTTTTTCTTGTCTCGCAGTCCCCATCCAGAGAGACGGCAGTTACCAACGCGACTCAGTTAAATGGTAAGGGCTTTCATATCACGTCCTTCGGTCATGGACAAACCGCCTCTCGGTCGTCTCCATCCGATACTAGGCTGAGGCAAATGGTTCTCTGGCGTATGAACTAGATGGCCTAACCAGTGTAACCTGTGGAGTGCGACCAGCTGATCTAGCGAGGGAGAATGAACATTCCCGAAAACCGTCTGGCATAATTTAGCACTGCTGATGTGGTGTTCCTACCGGACTCGCGCGATATGTTGGAGGCACATATGGTCAGACACAGAGAGCTTTAGAATGTTTACCACACGCAGCGGCCACGTCTATAAAGTAGGAGAGACCGGACAGCGGCACTGTACACTCTACCCATAACAGTCAAGCTGATGTCACATCGGCGCCAAAAATGTCGTAGGTTGGCAAATGCTGCCCTGGCCCTCCCAATTTGGGAAGTGATTTCGTCTTTCGCCAGACTTACTCAGCATTCCAGACAAACGTGCTTACCTATTAAATCGATCAGTTCACCCACAAGCATGAGGTTTGGGTTTAATCCCATTCAATCTTGAAGCCGCACTTTACATTGAAAATAAGCACTAACTTTCAAGAAACAGAGCGATTTTATTCTTCACAACTAAAACGCACCCTCCAGGTATATTCTTTTGCAGACTATGATTGATCAGCCACACAACCGTGACGGAAGAACAGCCGTTGCAGGAAGGGTTGGTAGAGATGGAATAAGCAATATACCAAAACACTGGTAGCTCGAGTACATTTACAGGTTGTTCATCACATGGTCGGTGATCTCTCCGCCGAGTTTGGTAATTAGCTTCCAAACGTTCCGCCACCAATCGAGGAAACATCATCGGAGAGTAGTTGGCTGGGTACTCCTTCTTCACCTGCTTGCCTTGATTCAGTTTTAAAAGAACATTTAATGATTTGATTAACTAGTTGGGAGATTCTTCAGTTAATTCCATTGACCCACTTGCGATGTGCGTTGTGTTGTGGCTTATTAGCCGCTGGAGATGTGGCAAGAAATGGTGTCCAACCGAAGGCAGTGGTAGTCGAGTTTTCGGTTTCTTACCAGACTGTCTGATTGGGTGTTGAGGTATAGGTACCTCAGAATGCTTGTGTAGGCCAGAACGAGTTTCCGGTTCGGCAAAATCAGCTCTCTCTTCACTTTGAGGCTTTAAATATGATTGAATAAACTCTGTGATTGTACGGCAGTGATGCATTAAAGTCAACTTTGGAGTTGCTGTTCCCGATAACGATGATGATTCGATTCAGTTCACTCTTTTAGGTGACGATGGAAACATAACCAACAAACGGACCCATATTCTGGGATTTATATCATACCACACAATTCGTTCCGGTCTTTGCACTGCGATTTCTGAGATAAGCCCTGAAGTTTGAGACCCTATTGGTGCACTTCATTCATAATACACTGAGATGAACACGAAATATATAGTCCGGTGTACGATGAACAATTTGCGGAGGCCTTCTTTCTTCAGTGATCCATTCAACATCCGCGGTTATCCACTATTGGACAGGATTATATTGAAGGAAGGCCCTTGATTAATCGATCAAACGCAAGAACATCATGTGTTGAAATTAAAGCAGGAAGACGCAACCGGCCAATCAAACTCAAGAAACTCATACCACAAAGTAATCCAAATTGAGAGGTAATCCATCAAAACAGAGAAGGGGAACTAACAGAAATAGAGGTATCGGATTGGCACTCAAATTAGGAGAAGATGGAACACACACGGCAACATAAACTGTGCGCAGACGAATGAAAGCAGCCTAATCTATCGGAAAGAACATATCCAATTGAACGCAAAGGCCACAACGCAACACAAATCGCAAACAAACCAATGGAATTACGAAAAAAGAATTACTAAGCCAACTACGTCAACAGATACTCTTTAAAGACTGAATAAACTCAAGCAGGCAAAGAGGAGGTACCCAGCCAACTGCGCACTGATGATGTCACCTCAATTGCCAAGCTCGGTTGACAGATTTACGGCCAACAACCAGAGATAAAGTATTCCATAATTATAGCTAAGTGAAAGAATTTGGCATGAAACATATAACCAGTTAGTATATTGGCTCGGTTTTGTCGGTTCCGAATTTGAGAGAGCCAAAACAACGGAGAAAAACGGCTTTGATATGCTGCATTTTAAAAAGGCGGCCAGACCCATACAAATCAAACATGGCATCCGTAATATTCCACTTTAGAAAAGGGAATTCTGCTGGTGGAAGACTTTATTTTGTAAGCAAGTAGCAGTATTTACTGGTATAAACATAACGATATCACAGATGCATAAGGTAGTGCTAAAAACATGCACTGTCACTGTACCGAGTATACGATAACCAAGGCACCCGATTTTAACGTTTTAGTGACGTTTGGGGGCAGAGTAACCAGGGGCGGTAAAGGATGGAGCATTGTCCAAAGGCCTGAACGGGGAACAAAATAAGAGCAAAAGTGGAAAAGACAATCAGCTGGATCGGATATGATCACACGTTTGGAAAGTGCATCTGAACTTGCCAGAGTAGGCGACGTCACATAGAGAGGGTGTAAAAGAACAGCAATGATGACGACGCAACCCATCTAGGACGGAAACGTGCTACATTAGCCTAAAACTTCTATGAAGCTTGCAAACACCTATTGAACTCGAACAGGGGTTGTTACATTTCTTCTGATCAATCCATAAGCAGTAGTACCTACAAGAGAGGTCCCCTCATTGTGGTCAAGCCTCGGTGAAAATTCTACCCACGCGCTGGGTGGCCGTCCCCTGGAGATGATAAAAACCTTCTCCTCGTGGGGCTCTCTTTTTGAGGAGTTTAATGCAACAGCGAGACAAGGTTGACGATTCGAGTTTGGTCTGCATGATTTCGAATGAGTAGTAGGTTCACTGTCCTGAGAGTAGAGAGCTATGTAAAAATACTCTTGCGTGAGTGATGAAAAGTGAAGCAGCTATCTTCAGCTGATGGGTATATTGTTTGTCTACGATCACCAGCTCTAGCCCACGAATAAGAAGCTCGGATAGTCAGCGAGCCTAACGAAACCAAATTCTGACGAATGAGCACTGAATGAGCACGGTAAACCAACAAACCCAGCCCGACAAGCATACCTAGCTTACCTGCACTGTAACTTAACAACTGCTCACTCGTGGTGAGTGAAGAAAACGTGTCAGCTACATTCTGAGAGTCAATCTACATTCCACTACAACACACTGTGAGCGAGGGTAATGAGGCACTACTACGACAAAGCTGTAAAGTCGGAAGCAGATTTGAGTAACAGAATTTGGAGACAGGAACTGGTGAAGCACTCATCTTTGAGCCATCGTGAGGTCCAAGAACCCAGATGTTTTCGGCGTATAGCAACCATACCACCGGAAGGAAGCACAAGGGCTGAGATACTGCCAGGCTGCCCAAGCCTAGCCACGAGCAGGCGGGATGCCGGGTTCGGGTTTGAACCACAGACCTTCCAGTTAGTAAGTTGGTGCCTTAACAACTGAGTTAGATCAGCCTACAACGAAACACAGCGCTGCATGAGATATAAACAATATTGGTCAGAGGGAACAGACGAAATCTACAACCCACAAGTAACAACGGAGTTTGTGGACAGAATGTCACTCTGTATACAGTAAATGCTTACAACACACTACACAAGACTGGACAACTCAGAAACTTCTTACGTGCAGACGGGCCGTTACCTGATAAAAGGTTTACGACGGAAGAGCAAACCCATGATCAAAGAAATTCTAAATAACACAAAACAATAAGAAAATCAGGAAGGTGTCCTGAGAAACCAAACCGCGATCACACTTTACATCCCGACTTAACGCTACTGTATTGACGTGGTGGTTGGGCTTGAGTGCTGAAAAATTCCCGCGGGCTACACGGACTGCAACTCCTCCCATAAGTTGCGACCCCGCCAGGAAGTTCAAAGGGGAGCAGTCAGACTAACAGCAGCAAGATCCGGTACCAGGGGTAGTCGTAGTACGAGGTGGTCTGGTGGAAAAGTCGTACTGTCTTATGCAATGGGTGTGTGAAGGCAGCAAGGTGTTTTCTCAGACGACCACGTGTTCGTCTTTATAGAAACAGCGATGCGGTCATCCCATAAGGAAATACGGGTCAGAAAAGGTAGGCCCTGGAAACCTCACATTCCAATCACCCAACGGCTGACAGTGATCGCCGGAAAAATATCCAATTCGACCGAAAAACAAATAAACCTCGTCATGAGCCCGATGCAGCTCCAAACGCATGTGTTGTGCAAGATAGCATCAGGAGTGAGAAATCTATGCTTTAGTTCCTGAAACCTCGGGCCAGGCCAGTCCCAGACAGCTAGGCAGGTCAGAATATTGAGTCATCGGCTCAGGCCATGGTTCCTCAAGAAAACCCTACTGTCCACTGCCTTGCAGGCAAGATTATGAGTCAAATGCTAGAAACAGGGCCTCCGAACCAAACCCTACGCCTTGTGGATCAGACCTTTGAATCAAAGGCTCAAGGTGGAGTATTGTAAATAAGCCCTCTTCTTCTGTCTGAGCAACAAGGAAGTATCTTGCCGGTACGGTCATTTGTTAACTGATGTCCCTTCCCACGCTGCATGTAAACGTCGCTGGATAGTTCGACTGTCAATTATCTGACCGACGTGTCTTGTCCACCCTGCTGCCCATTAACAATAAACAAAATAACACTGATAAATCCATGAGCTACGTTCTACATACGAGCTTTCAACGTCCGTACTCCAGGTGGAATCGGTAAACATGCAATGTTTGCCCGGACCCCATACTCAAAGTTGACGTATACGGCGCCTCCGAAACACGCATAATAGGCTCAAGCGTGGTCATGAATCTTAAAACGTTCATGAAGAACTCAGCTTTCTCAAACTTTACTGTCCGTGTGTCCGGTGATCCAGAAGCGATGACTCGTGGGGATTTACTCAGCCTCAGAGGTCAACGTGTTTCACTGAATTGGATTCCAGTGAGCAAACTCAATGTTACCCGACATAAAAACCAGTACCTGTTTATTGTGTCGCCATATAACCAAACAGACCGCAGTTCTGACGCTGAGAAGGATACCTTCCATCAAGAGTTATCCACGCTCATTCGTCGTGCACTGTCATCCTTGCGGGCGATATGAATACCCAAATCGGTCATCTGAATAACGTATGAGCGGTCGATTCGAAGTCAATGCTCGTTGGACAGACAACAGAGGATTCCTCCAGTTGTGTGCGGACCGTCAACGGTTTCTGGCCAGGACGAATCTGCAACATAAACGAACCACGTAACCTGAGGGCCACCAAGTGCAAATCAACCGTGGACGCAACTGGATTACGCGACTATAAGCCGACGGTAGACGGCCTCAATTCAAGACTGCCGTTCCTCCTGGGGCACACAACCTGATCCCATAGTACGAACACGTATGATGATTCGTTTTCGTTCGGGCTCTCGCAAATCGTCAGGAAGCGAGCCAGTCCATCATCTTCGAAAAACCGAAGATCTGAGCCAGGTCAACCAACACTGTACTGGTAGCGAGTACGCGGATAAAGCATGGCAACATGTAAAAGAAACTACGCTAGCGGCGTTCAAAGCTGCCTGTCCAACTTTTCCGATAGGACCGAATGGCCACAAGGTATCGTCGAGATCGCTAGCCCCGATAGATGCTAGGAGATTTAGACCAGCAGGCAACAAGCATGATGGCACACGCCAATCCTTCAAACGCCAACTAGTGAAAAGTCTGAGGAAAGATCGAGAGCTCTGGTACAAAACGAAAGCCCAGGAGATGGAGAAGGTTTTCGCCAGCAGGAACAGCCGGGCCTTATACGATCTAATTCGACCGACTGGCCAAGGGAATGCAAGTGTCAGTGAAATCACAAGTGAAAAAAAGACGGCTCAGTGATTCATTCACAAAAACACCTGCTTGAAAGAAGAGTTTAGCTAGCCTTTTGCACCCAGTCGAATGGAATGTAAACCTTAATCATCAGTTAGAAGTAAAAATAAAATACGAAGCACCCCCACAGAAATATGAGAAGGCACCAAGACCAGACGATGTGCATCATGACCTCTTCAGAGAAGGTGGAGAATCCATGGTTACTCGTCTGACAAAAATTACTGAAGTGAAAATACCTGCAGAATGGGGCACATCAACAGTCACTATCTTCGCGAAAGCTGTGCGAAAATCCTCGTGGCAGTAGCCTAGTAGCTGTGACATAGAAGGTGCTCTCCAGTCACATCCTTTGAAGGCTGACTGAACAAAGATAGAGGCAGGTACGTGGAAACCAAGCTTGGTTTTGCCCTACAAATGGATGGACCAAATAATCAACCTCCGAAAAACCTCTGGGACAGCGGCATTGCCTGTAGCAAACAAGAATGATCGTCTTTCTTGACTTGAAAGCTGCTTCTGACTCTGTGGGTCATCGGGCCATTTCGCAGTGCCTACGGAGCAACATTGCCTGGGCCTTTCTTGAAGCGCTGTAAGCCAACTCCGGCGGACACGTGAAGGTCTAAGGTAAGCTCTCGCCTGAGTTCACTGCATCAAGTAGTTCCAAACAATGCTGCCCTTTCACTTTTCCCCTTCAACTTCGCCATTGATATGGTAATGGGAGACTAACTCCCAGCCTTTAATACCTGTGGGATAGAAATACCCCCAGAGCATATGCTCACAGGTATCGAGTACGCAGACGACAGCTCTTCTTGAATCTGATGCCAAAGTAATGCAAGGTATAGTGATACTGCAAGACTGGGTAGGGTCAAACTCGAAACTCATGCCTGCGGATGAGCCGATCGGGATAGCAGACAAATTTGTCTCTTTAGGAAGCTGTATCAGTCCAAAGCAGCTTTGATCAAACTGCATTACCTATAGCGCGGGAGTGACATTTGTCAAGGGTCAAGGTCAGGAAACTTGGTTGTTCCACGCCGAGGACGTTAAAAAACTTTAGTGTTTGACGATCGGTGTCTTCGGAACACCGTCAGACTCTGCTAGAAACATACTGAAGTGAGTCGAATGGTGTCCAAAAAAACAACTCGCCCACGATAGATGAACAGACCACACTCTACAGTTTGCATTGACTTGGTCACATGCTCCGTATGTCAGCCGACCGAATTCTCCGGACAGCTCTTTTCATACAACCACGCGGAAAGTGGAAACGAGCCAGGAGAGGTCAAGCAATGACTTGGTAGCGATGTACGAAAGTGACTTTAAAAAACTCGGTTTGTGCTGGTCACTGTTATCTCCTTGGATGGAGACCACGGGACGGGACACACAAGTGGTTAGAGATATCGACAGGCATGGCCCGGTCGTGCATTTCTATCGCGCGCATGGATCTAAGTTGTTGCCTTTAACGCATAGATTCCTCTCCCAATCCAAGCAAGGAGAAGTCCACTGTCACTTCTGGATTCAAGCGTCAATGCAATCAGCTGTACTTCCAATGCGTAGCTATCCACTTCTATTTTCCCTGATCATCGGCGAACGAAACGGTAAGGGCTCTGACAACTGCAGAGCGCGCAATGAACACAAGACGCAAGTCAGGTAGTGCCACTATTCGTAATGGCAACAAAGGACTAACCGCAGTCTAAAACGATCCATACTAACCCCAGATGCAACCTCACAGACAAACAGATGGGTAGAATAAATGAAAACATTAAGCAAGGCAGAGAGAACGAATATTTTCACTCACACTGAATCGACGTTCGGATGCAATGAGCTGCGAAGTTCGATTAAAATTCCCATACTATACGATCGATAAGCCTTAGTTAACCCCCTAAGCAACGGAATGAAATAACCGCTAGTGTATCCCCCTCATGTTAGTTTGTTTAATGGGGTTGGTTCCTGATTGTTTGTTATTCGGGTTCTTGTACAATTATGTATTAGGACTATCGTAAGAGTAGCAGCCAAATGACCTTGTGCTGGAAGATGTAGCTCAGTTGGTTAGTGAAAAGACTACATTCTTGTACAAGGCCGGGGCGATTATAGCCCCCTGATTGGGGGCTTGCGGTTGCCTGAGCTCACCAGTATTGCTCTCACAAGCTTGGTTATTACTCCCCTCAACTAGTCTGACCCACATTGAGACGTTAAAAGTCGGGTGCAGCAACCACTGTCTAATTGGAGGATGTCACTAAATGACAGGACAGGAGAACAGCTGTTCAGACCAGAGTGAATTCCACAAATCCCACAAGCAACAACAACTAATTAAAAATTGTCCAGCAGGTTTCAGGGCGTCCGTGGAGCTATCTGACTGAGAAGTCCTGACAGACGGGTCAAACGATCGATACAACCAGGATTGCTACTGGGTCGCCGTTCGAGGCATCGGGCAAACCAATCGCATCGCTCAAGCTTGAACACGTACACCTGTTCAGACGTGAACATTCAGATGCGTCTTGGATGCGCTGCTGGACTAATGGTAACACGCTCGCCTCATATGTCAGATGCCCGAGGCTTAAGCCCCGGCATGGCCAATGATATATGCTGCTGATGAGCTCTAATATGAGCGAAACTCGAGTCCAGTGCTTCCTTCCTCTGGTGTGAACTTAGCAAAATAACTGTGCCAGGACAGGAGGAAAACTATTCAAACAAGAATGACGTGAACGTGGATACCAAATGAGTTATTTCTTTGCCGTGGGCTAGGTCCAGTAGGCGGCGCTACCATTCCCTTATTGGCCTTAAACGGTGAAAACGGTTACGTTGCCTATGGAGCAGTGGGGGGAGCAGAAGGGAGACTTCCCAGGGAAAGTATCGAGAGTTCATAGGGGCAGGTAGTAACACCGACTGTTGATGCCTGAATCAGTTAAAAGTAGCCACTAATTTTATTCCTGATGCATTCGCACAAAATTATGAAATTCTGCACAAGCGAAGAGGCGAAATGGTGCGAAGAGGCGAAATGGTGCGAAGATAAACGTCCGCACACAGTGTGTGTAACAATAGCCAGCTTCATTCGTTCCAGGGTAGTACACCCTGCGTATGCACGAGAGCCCAACGTAAGCGGATCGGAGACATCCACCAGCCAAAACGTTGAAGTTACACGAATTACCTGTCCCTCGTCGCGTCGGCAAACCATAAAATATAGCCGAATGATAAGAGAGTGAAATCCTGACCTCAAAAGGTGTTCGCCTGTCCAAATCGCTACGCAGTAAAAGATGACTTCCGACCGAACACTCGAACGTTAGGTCTATCCTTTGTCATTCCACAGTTGGGTTTTCTATCCAGTGGATTTGCTGAAAATGGTGTCTGAGTCATTATCGTCAAATTTTATGTGGATGAATTTGACACAGTCATTCTTTCTACAATTCCCTCTATCGTATTTTCTACCGTACTTGCTTTAGTTCGATTTGGGATCACCCCGGTGAAAAGGTAAGTTTTCATTCGATCCTTATCTCGAGACGTGTATCCGTTGACCACTATAATAGTACGGCACTGTAAACCGGCGACAGAATGCTTCATCCACAATTATGTCTACGTCTGAGTAGATTAGGTGACAGAAGACGCTACAATATAGTAATCCCCAAATCTTTTCGAGAAAATTCTCTCCAACCGGGAACGTGTCGAAATAGAATTCCCCCTCTCAAAGATGTCTCATGCTTCCGTGCCGAACAGAAGTCTCCCTTCTTACACTCTCAAGTTTTCCCTCCTCTACCCTACCCCACCCAAATTTGAATACGGTCTCCGCAGGTCTCAGGACTAGGACTGACCGTTTTGCAATCCGTCAATCACACTCAGCTGCAACTTCTATACGTCCGACTTCAGTGACAACCCTAAACAATTCGAAATCTGTTTTCAAACCCCGAAGGCCGGTGTGTTTAGCTGTCTTTACTGTTCGCACATTGAAGCACGCAGGACAAGTGGCTCTTGCTCGTACGCTGGATTCTCTCTACGTTGATGTATGCTGTCTGTCAGAAACAAATATACAAGACGCAAGTACTGTAATTGAACTGACTACCACCTCGCCCTCTTCCAGGTCCCAGCTGCGCATCTCTGGAGATGCACAGGCCGCTGCAGATGGATATACCGGCGTGGGTGATGTGTTGAGCGACCGAACGGAAGCGTCTCTACTTGAGTGGATGCCCGTTGGTAATCACCTCTGCGCGGTTCGTTTGGCAACTTCTGAGAGATAAACTCGAGAAGGTGAAGTCCATCGCAACCTGTTTATTGTGTCTGCTTACGCCCCAACGGACTGCAGCTCTGAATCGGCCAAAGACAGTTTCTATGACGCTCTAGGTGTTTTTCTATAACGGGCTAAAAGCTCAGATACCGTTGTGTTTGCTGGTGACATGAATACCCAGGTAAGTAAACCAAGCGCTGCTGAGGCCCATTTGGATGGTCGTCTTGGATTGAAGCATAGACAACGGAGACCGCTTACTTCAGATGTGTGCCGATCACAAACTGTTCATCTGCAGTACCAATATCCGGAACAGCGGAAATCGCTTGACAACGTGGTGCCCACCAACGAACCAGTCCCGAATCCACATAGACCACATCGCCGTTAGTTACCGGTGGCGAAGGTCGACCACTGCCCGTCGATCCTGGAATACGAGCGTGGACTTCGACCATGCAGTTGTATGCTGCTGCTTTTCAGGCCTACGCAAAACGCGCAAACCTCGCTTAGCCACTGCGAAGCTAGTGGACACAGAAATCAAACGAAAATATCAGAACCGGCTCCTCGAATGCCTGCTGGACCGTCCTATATCGGATATAAACGACCACTGGGAAGAGATATCCACAGTGCTACTCAAAGCCAGAACTTCTGTTTGCGGTACAACCCAGCCAACCTCTGATAGGACCCTGTCCTTGTTGGAGCCCCGGCAACAGATTCCCCCTGACCGCAACCACAACTCAACCAGACGCACCATCCGACACTAGTTGAAACTGAGTGTCCGTGCAGACCGCGAAGCTTGGTGGACCCGATAGGCCGAACAAATAGAAGATGCAAAAAATGTTGGGAACTCCCTCAAGAATTTTTGCTTGGCTCGTTCGACTGGTCCTCGGAAGCCTCTTGTCAGTAAAATTATCAGGGACCAAAATGGCCCCCTGATATCCAGCAAAGCAGGACGTTTGGACCGTTGAGCACAGTGCTTCGGATAGGGATTCATCTGGCCACCTGCTACCTCCGATCCGGACTACTAGCCTTCAACAAAAAAGTTGACTGTGAACATGGAACCCACCCCAGCCTCTGAAGTGTCCGAGTGTATATTTCGTCATCGTGCTCCTGGACCTGACGACCTTCCGCTTACTCTGTTTAAGAATGGTGGCGAATTCTTTAGTCAGTGCCTATCTAGTCTATTTCTGTCTATCTGGGAAAAAGAGATCGGCCCCGATAACTGGGGTGAGTAGATAATAGTGCCCATTTTCAAAAAGGGCACTCAGTGAATGTGGTAACCACAGAGGTGTTAGGTTGACTCACTTTGCAACAAGGCTTCTGGCGTCACTGATTCTTCGGCGCCTTACGGCGACACGCGAACCATTGACACGTGAGCATCAAGCGGGATTTCGACCGGGTAGAGGCTTCGTCGACCACAACTTCCCACTCCGTCAGGAGTTAGAGCGACGCCATATGTACAGACGACCCACAATCTTGGTATTCCTTGACTTCAAGGGTGCGTTCGATTGTCGGTTGGTCAGTGCTGCACGACAGGGTATATCCAAGAAGTTTGCGAGCATAATCCGGTCCCTATATTCACATAACTCTGGTTGTGTGAGAGTATATGCTGAGCTCTCCAAAAGCTTCCCTACAAAAAGTGGTGCCGGCAAGGGTGTCCCCTCTTTCCATTCTTGTTCAACTTCGTCACTGATGAAATAATGAGGCAAAAGCTGGAAGGTCTTCGAAACCCCGGTGTTGAAATCGTTGCTGGTGAGGACAGTGTCGATCTGGAGAACACAGACCACGTCGCCCTCATTTTCTAAGACCAAGGCGAAGCACAAGCCCTTCTGAATATACTTATCGCTGTCACACCATTTCCGGCATGCGCCTAACATCTTCAAAGCGTAGGCATGCTTCAGAACGAACAGTCCCTGAACATACCCCTTACAATTCAAGGAGAATCACTGGAGGTTGTGGAGAATCTAACACACCTCCGTAGCTGTATTAGCTCTGATAAAAGTGTGTCTGATGAAGTCAGTGCACGAATCTCAAAATCCCAAATCACGTTTGCTAATTTGCGTCACTTGTGGAGTCAAAAGGATACATCACTGGGTCTCAAAGGTCACATGTACCAGGGCTGTATTGTTGTACATTTGCGAAGCGTGGCCTCGGAGGACAGGTGATGTGGGGCATCCTCAAGCTTTTGACCACCGACGCCTCAGAAGCGTTGCTGGCTTCTGATGCCGTCAACGGATTCGTAAGGTGATTAGAAAACAGATATTTGGTTGTGCAGCAGGTACTTCTGTCGCAGAAAACATCCAGCACCTCCAACTACCGTGGCTCGGTCATGTGCTACGCATGCCAAAACACCGTCTACCGGGACGAATGTTGTCCTCTGTGCCTCCTTCAGAATGGCGGAATCCACGAGGTGGACAACGTATGACTTGACAGAGGGATGTAAAAGAGATTACAAAGAGTATGGGTGTTGGTGCAGTACGCCTTCTAGGATGGGGTCTCCGTGACCCCTCCTGCACTTGACTAGAGACATCGCAAGAAATGGCGGCTGATGGGTGCCAGTGGCGTCCGTGCTGTCAGTTTCTTTCCAGATTGTCTGACTGAGCGCTTGGAGGTATAGGCACCTCAGAATGCTTGCGATAGGCCATCAGAAGGTCCCCTCCCTCACCCACTCTTTTCTCGTCTTTTACTCTAAGGCCTGAAATATACTTAGACAAGCTGTGGTTGTACGCAGTGATGCACCAGTGTCAACGCTGATGTTGTTGTCTCTGGTAATGATGATGTACAAACTGCTGTTTAGAGTCCCTCCGATTCCGCCCTATGGAGAAATTTCTTGGCAGTTGGGAGACACTGAGCTAATGAAACCGTGAACTAAGTCGAGTAGTATCATCGTCGTCAAGCGTACGCCGTCCCAACTACTATATAATTTTCACTGTATTTGCTATGGTTGTATTAGTTGCTCATCTGACCTCCCGGACCATTTAAATTTCAAACAGTAAACTGGCGAATTTCAGCCCTCGATGTGCATTTCTTACCTTCACTCAGCCGGGACATTTTACTCCTACATAGTTTCTCTTTATGTCAACGCCTTCAAAACAAAACAAAAACTAAACCTCAAACTGACGCACCTTATAAACAATTACACACTCCTGAGCGCTTCATGAAACTATTCAATAAAAAACTGTCAGCCTTCCGATAACATGACGTCTTTTCTAAAGTGAGTGGAATTATCGCTCTCATTAAGATTTATCTTCCCTTTGAACTACACTTGTAAAATACACGCAAAGTAAGAATGTTTTGGTTGGCTGCTTATGAGTAGCTACCGTGAACAACGTGGAACAACTGGCTTCGGGTCAGCAAAAAATTGAACGAAGGGACGATCATTCGCGGGATACTGAAATGGGTGTGTGGTGCACAGTGGGTTGAGAACTAATATTACAGAGTATTTGACTAAATGCAAGCAAACTTATATAGATCCCAAAACAGGAGGAGACAACTGTCCGACGGCTCGTACTGCGATCGTAGCCAAAACCAGGAGAAAAGAGCGTTAGAGCTACCGAAAATGGGCTTCTTGAGGTGATTGACCTGCCTCCTAAACAGCCCCGACTGAAGTCAGAAGCAATCATGATTAAGGAAATGCAGTCGGTCGAAAGAAACAAGACTGGTACTACTAAAGTCATGCACACTGAACGCTGTGTATAACAGAGAATCATAGAAAAACAAACGCTTGTCAGTACCTATATGATATTCCTGAGGCAAGCACGCTGGGCACCGGAAACCGTTGGATAGAGGCTGATCAGTCACAGCATGGCTAGAACTCGGCTGACGGAAAATATGAAGGCCAAACTAGTTTGGAGAAGTCCCATAACGATGGCGTGAACCTCGTTGAAGGATATTCCTGTTGCTTTGTACACACCTGCTATGACCAAACCTTTAGAAGTGAATGTACGTCAGACATAAAGTCTATGCAGTTACTTGATACCAACATTACTGTTACTGTATTCAGTACGCCCATGACTAGGATAAGCAGTGGTACGCATATCCGAAAGGTTTTGTGCAACTTCAAATTATGGAAAGCGACCAAAAGTGCTATCACGTGCACTGAAATATTGGACACGGCCGCCCATAGGAATATCCTAAACGCTATGCCTGCAAAATGAAGGAAATGAAGAACACATACTTGAAAAAGGCACGGTGTCGCTGATAGCCAGAGTGACAGGTACCGTCATGGAGCTTGACATTTTCCAGGTAACAGGTGCATGCGACTAGACTCAGTTAGGGCAGTGAGGTTTTAGGGACCCCAGGCAACGAAGCAACGAATGCTACAAATTTACAGAGACAAGTTCTGGTATAAAACAGCCAACAGTTATCGACTCAAAATATGAAAGGGCTGAACATCCTTCATATGTGGAAATAAGTACACAGAAGGTGGGGCTCACCCATGTGGAGTTTCAGCTTAAAATTCAGAATTACACGAGGCTCCTGCAATGGCTGGATCCTCAAGCAATACATTCATCGAAAAACGTTTTCCAGTTGCAACGTACATCTTTCTATCTATCAAACTTCTCTGGTATATAATTCATGAATGAAATAAGCTTGTTACAGACGGCAGCACAGAATGGTCAACAGTGTAATGAGCACACCCACAAAATCTAGTCTGATTACATTGTTTATCTCGATTTGTTTGTCTCTATATGGAACGAACGAACAATCGTTCAGCTGTAACACCCTTTCCGTGCCCAGCCGCCATGCCACTCGAAAGAAGCACGACGTCTGGGATACTGCCAGGTTGCCCAAGCCTAGACAGGGGAAGTCGAGAGGCAGAGGTCGGGTTCCAACCACGGATTCTCCGGTCAGTACATTCGCGCTCTAACCACTGAGCCATCTCCCCCCCCAACCGGCTACTGCTGTAACTTGAACAATCTTGCCCTCCATGGGCGCTCCTAATTATTATAGGCCCCCAGCG
>SJOL01006901.1:328885-365440 GCA_004794785.1 Opisthorchis felineus | reverse complement strand
GGAATAGGGACCTCATGTAGGTAGCATGCGAGTAGCCAGGGGGGCAGAGCTTGATAAGGACTAAAGTTAGGTACCGGTGTTTGTATGTTAGGGGCTCTGCCAAGGACAAGGCTAGCATGGGGTAGAAGGCCACAGCTGTTTTATGTACCATGCGGGGTATGGTCAGGCTTGTAGACGACAGACGAAGAGTGGGAATTCGGGGAGTTTGCACGGGCGGGAGCGTTGCGATAACATGCCTTGATATCAGGTGTTTGAGCCCGAGTGCGCGCTTCGGTGGGGAGGGGCGAAGTGTCATTAGGTCAGGGGGTCTGGAGCGAGAGACTGTGCTCTCATCTTCGATTGTAGCACCGAGTAAGGGCTGGTGAGATACTGCATCTGTCATCTCAGAGGTGAATTTTGTTGGTACGATTGAGGTCCGAGGTGGCATAGGCAGGTGTCCAAAGGTAGAAGTGGAGGGCTCATGGTCATGAGCAGGAGATTCGGGGCTGAAGGCCGTCATGCCGGTTTGTGTGGCATCAGGCCACAAGTTAGCATCACAGTATAGCGAGCTTGGACGTGGAGCGATTCCAGGATAATGAAGATCAGGGCGAGGATCAGTGCTGCAGCATCGAGCTTTATGGGATAACACGTCAGCTGCAGCATTTGTCGTTCGTGAGGTGCCTGGTGGCGCTGCGTGTATGTAATATGAGGTGGCCTGAGAATGTCACAGTTGCAGCCTAGATGAAAGCGTGGGGGTTTTGGAAAACGAGGTGCGTCGGAAGCTTCATACAGACTATGAATAGCGGGTCTATGTTAGCAAAAGCTAAAAACCCTGCTAGAAATGACGATTTAGAAGCATGGAAGGATTACGCTCGTTATATGGTACAAACAAAGAAAGGTTAGGCGGGCGGCACAGAACCGAGAAAAAGATGCCTGCATTACATAGTGAAAAAATCTCAAAATCCAGACAACAGGCTGCACTACATCCTGACCAGCTGCATACGGCCATACTCTTATCGATGCTGCACAGTACCTCAAGTTATCTTCTGTTAGTGTACTGGACACAAGGCGAGCTTCCCGAAAAACTGCGTTGTGCCGAATTTCGGTGAACCAACTCGTCCAATTTGCTGCGTCTGAAGAATATAACGTATACGCATGTTATTCAACTACCCACCTTGGTGGGCTTTAGACAGGATATTCCGTAGATGTTATTTCCCATTTTGAGAACACCGTGGAACATTAAAATAGGATAGGAATTGCTTTCGTGGTTAGTGAGGTCACATGATCACGTGAGAGTCAGCGGTGGTCAGTGACCTTGAAAGTTCGCTCACTTAAACAGAGCGCTATGAGCAACGTAGCACTGAAACGTGCAGCCGGATAAGACTGACTCCGCGTAAAGTACTCCACCTATAAAACGCCATACTTTCGGCGAAACTCGTTTCGGTTTACTTCCAGTGAGCGGCGTGCCATACACGGTCCGCCGGAAAGTTCAAACCACGCGCAGTAATCATTTCTGAAAACAAGGCGGGCCGACATCGCGGTAGCTTAGTCAAGTTTGATTAACTCAGGATCACGGTATTGGACCAACAGGCCCACTAACTCCTCCGTTTCTCTTGTTTGTTTATCTGATCTGACGTTGAAAAAAGAAAATGGCGCCTACCACTCATACCGCCACAATTAGACGTCCGCTCGTGCTCGGAACATGGCATCCACGGAGGTCGCTGCTGATCTTAGCGTGAGTTGCTTGGTATTGTGTTTTACGTTAAGTCCCCTGCAAAGGACACTGAATCGAAAATAGAGGAGTTGAAACGAAAATCCAAGGCGGATTCGGCAGAACCAGAAACCCAGGTTTCCAATGGAAAGCATGATGAGCCAGTAACAAAGAAAGCCCGGTCGTCTGACGTCCATGAAGGTTTGTTCGCCTGCGTATAATTATGTTCTGCCAGATGTACCAGATGAAAGTGGTGATAAAGACAGCGAGCCTTTGGAACCGTCAAACGAGGAGGCTGATAGTTCTGAGTCCGAAGAAAAACCTGGTGAGTCTTTTTCTCGCTAACTTCACCTATGCATTCCACACCTGAGCCATATGGGTACCACTTATGAACGCACCCCTAATGTTAGGATCTTTCGCTAGGCTTCACGGAATAACACTGCACGTTGAATCCCCTCCCCGCGCGAGACCTCTATGTGAAGGGATACGGGCTACTAGAGCACATGACTCACCTCAGCTGAAAACGACTCGACAACGATAATGGAGGAGGGTGTCCTCAGTCATAGCCTTAGCTAGGTGCCCAAACACCACTGTCCTGTGCCGTCTGGTCGCCAGCACCCAGTGGAATGTCGAATGCTTCTCGTTACTCGATAGGTTTAATGTGGGCGTACACTTAGCGCGAAGGTTGTGCTACGTCTGTTGCATCCATGGCGTTTTGGATGCGGATTAACCTTGATGCTAGCCGACCCAACAGCTCCGTAATCACTCGAAGAAAATGGTCGCGCCCACGGAGTCTCCAAAAAGCACGTAGTTCACAACCCGTCCTGCTTCCTGCAGATGTTAGTCGATCTGTTACAAATTGACCGTTCCTGATTACCAGGCTTTTCATGATTTGACACCGAATCCACAATGCCCACTAGCCCAGGAAACAAACGCTTTTCTCTCCTCATACACCGCGCACTTTTTCTTTCAGACGGCACAGAAGTCGAAACTACAGCAGAAAATGGCGTAACGAACGGTACTGAGAAGCATCCTGAGGCTTCAGACGAAGGTAGGTATTGTTAATTCCACTTCTACGCAACTTAAGAAAGTACCAAAGAAGTGGATGCTGTGGATGAACCAGAAGCGCCTGAATCAGAAGATGGAGATCCCAAAGAATAGTTCCGAGCATTTTGTATGGACGAAAAAGCATTTACGCATTTTGATAACGTTTTTATCACCCTTTTTATTCTAACGGAGTTTCTTGTGGCAACGCCTCGTTCTGTCATTAAGCTTTTGTTGGATATCTGGGTTACGAAATACGTATTGCCAGCCTGTTCCGGGTCTCTTTGTATGCCTGACTACCCGTTATACGTCACCCAGTCTGCAAGCTCCCCATGCAATCGTAGCTTCGGCTTAATTTCTACTGCAGTTATCTGTTGAACCCCACTTGCAGTGAATGGGACCCTTAGCGTTTGTCCATTCGTTCTCACCACACTTCCGACGAAGAGCCGACACAGTTCGTACTAATTTTCTGAGACTCGATCGGACTGTCCGCTTGTCCACGACTTGTTTGTCGAGATTTGGCGGATACAACCCCTTTTTGTAAGTTGCAGTGCGAGCAAGGGCGTACTGCGACGAAACCACCCTCCGCGGGGCTGATCACACCGTGGTCTCTTATTGTGTCCGGTGGGTTGTGTTGCTGACTTTGGTTTGGTCGCCATGGCACGACCGATAGAATGCTGCGGTCCTCGGGTTACCTGCGAATAACCTGTGGACGAGTCGTGTGTTCGTAGATTAGTTTGCCGGTCAAAGGTTGGACGTCCTCTGTTGGCGAACCGCAGCGTTGTTTCTGGCTTCAACCTGTGTTAACGTGGAAATTGGGACGATGCCGCATATGGACGCCTTTCCCTCAGTATGGTTGTTTCCTTGCTGCCAGACAGTCTGGGGCGAGGTGTTTCAGTGGTTAGGGCGCAAATTTATTGACCGGAAGGTCCGTGTTTGAGCTTCCCCTGTCTAGGCTTGGTCAACCTGACAGCATCCCAGCCCTCGTGTTTGCTTCTGATGGCATGGCACCGGATGGGTGCTACAGTCTGATATAGCGTGAGATTGGTGGTGCTGTCCTATAATCGGCTTTCCTGTGTTGGGATCGTTGCTGCCGGTACTGATTTCCTGGCAGTTATCCGGCCTTTACGTCCTGTCTTCAGCGGAACACGAGGTGTTCTCTCGAGTAATCATAGACGCTTTTTATAAAGCCGTAAATACGTAGTCGACGTAATCGCTCGTCCATTCGGAAATGGCCCAACAGCGCGGTATTTCTGACCCATCGGTTCGGTCGCGTATTTCTTGCGGCCCATTTCTAATGGTCCCCGACTAAAGGGTGAAAAACTCACGTCATGTCCTGGCGCCATCGGTGAACAGTATTATAAGAGGACAATTTAAGTAGTTAACTATGATCGCTGTTTGGCAGCGAGCCTGATGTAGCATGCTGGCGTGATGTTTGGTCTTGGTGCAAAAGCTTTGGAGCGACTTAGCCACGACATTCGCGCTGGTGTAGCCCTACGAATGAGGGTCGTCCTGCCTCAGTTGATTTCGACTCCCATCTTTAGGTTGGCCGGTCATCTGGGATTTTCACTCCGACGGCCCACGATGTGCTCTGAATTTGCTGGCGGCAATAAGTGTCAGTATACCAGTCCTTCATTGCTGTACCACAGTGTGAAGGCACCAATCTACCAAGGCCTTTGGCCATCATTTATTTCTCTTCAGGTCTGTTACTCCTCGGAAGGTACCTGTTAGTCGGTTGGTGGCTGGTATGTGATACACCTGTAGTGTTTGTTAGGCTTGCGTTAGGTGCTTATGTAAGGGATCAGTGTCTGTAAACATGCTTAGTTGGAGTTGCGGATCGACTAACAGTAACGGTGAGCCAATCACGAAATGCAAGGTGGAGGGGTGTTACCGAGCGACAAGGCTTACCAATAGCTATGACGAACGTCTCGCTTGGTAATATGCCATAGTGGCTACTCGCACTTCAAGAGGTACTGGATTTAGAGGAAGGTGCATTTAGGTTGTCACTTAGGTAGTTCAATAATCGGCGTTAATAACATCGAGTGACGCAGGACTACTCACAGGTTGCGGCGTCAGGTATGAGCATGGCTGGGAGATAAGTAGTGTGGATTGTAACTGGCGTCAAGGCCAGTATAAAAATTCCCTCGTTGGATGTTTGTCCAAAGTCTGAATTAGGCTGTTTGTCGAAGCGAAAGGCATTTCACCGCATCCACGGTGTTGGTTCATCCTTTTTTCCGCCTATAGGCTAGGGATTTTTTCCCAGTACCGTAGCACCCTCCAACAATATTCCCAACCCTTTCAGCTTTCGCTCGTTAATTTGGTAAAGTCTTGTTTACTTTACTGTCTGCCACTGCGTCGTTACTCAGTACTGACCAGTGCTCGCACATGCAGTTTGGTCTGTAGCCGCAAGGCACCGTTTCTCCATGCCCATCTCGGCAATGCAGCGTTACAGCTCGCAGTGACGCCGAGACCTAATAAGTTAGTACGGAATCTAGACCAGCGTTGATGCGAGAATTGTTGGAAACGATATTCCACAAGTCTACTCAACATTGGATAGGCCACCGTCACAAATGCGAGGGCAGATATGTATGCTCTCGCTTTAATTATGCCTTCATGACTCCTCGAAGTTAACGCAATAATTGGTCTTAATTACACGGGATACTGAATGGTTTCCTCAAGTTTATTCTTGCTGTTTATGTCCAACCTAGAGGTGACCGCTCCCTCGGTCTCTAAATGGTCTTCCCAGAGGGGAATAATTGTATCCATATAGTCATCAGTTGGTAGAGGGGTGTGCGCTCCATGTGTGACTCGCTCAACCCTTCTGCAGTTCAGTCCCACCGTTTGGGGCCTTCGCTGAGGGTGTAAGGATAGTTGACTGATAACATCAGTCTTCAAATCCAAACAAAAGCGGCAACTGGAATCTAACAAAGTAAGATTTTCAGGTTGGCCACGGCAGCTTTTCATTTCAATATCAAGTTCTGAAACTTGTCTGCACGACCACTCAATTCTTTCAAGGATGAGTTTGCGTGGTTTGAGTTGGGTCATGCCATTAACGCTAGGTAACTGAGGATAAATAGAGCGACAGCTACCGCAGGAAGTAGTGTGTAACACCTTTGGGTTTTCGCGAAATACCCATTTGCACACCAATTTTAATCTGATTGTGGAATTACTCCAGGGTGAAGGTAGGTGCGGTGTTGTCAAGCGGCATCAGAAGCAACGTAATTGGACAATCTGCTCAGCTAGGCGGCAGTGGGGTTTCATGGCTCTCTCCAGTTGATTATCGTGGACGATATATAAGCTGCCGATGTAAGGTATCGCCCCGATAGAATGAAGCCAAAACAGCTGAATTAATTGATTTATCGACCATGCATAGCATGCAGTTACTTACAGGCAGGTGGTACGGTGTGCCGGAGCGATTTTCACAACCCTGTTCCGATCGGATCGATCATAGGAGAGTCGACACCTCGGATAAGTGAACGGTTTTGCTCCTTAATGCATACTGAATGCTCCATGTGAAAAATTCGCGGGTGCATTCACTTCCCACTCGCCTTCCCTCAGGGGGTCATCACCTGAATGACATTTCCTTCCCAGCAGTAGGTACGGAAAGATTAAATTACACAGTGTGAATGACTAGCATACTGTGACCACCCGTGGTTGTCTACCAGAGATTGCATCGCTAGTAGAAAACGTTGGGATTCCGCTACTAAGTAATTAAGGTCATTTCTTATCCAGGATGCCATGTGCCTTACAGAAACATCCCAGATTCAATCTATCGGACCCAGAAAACCCACTGTAAGACTCCACTTACCAGTCAAGCCCACTGACTCAGCGAAAGTGTTTTTGGAAAAGAATTATCAACATGCATCAGTGGGTATTTAGAGCGATAGATAAACGGCCTATTATCCTAGTCAGTCGCACGCAAATCCGGATACCGCTGTCGGAACGCGACCTCGTTCCATATTTTGTTATCCGTACTTCCCTGTAAGAAACGATCTCATGAAACAAAAAGTGCGTTCTTTATTCTGGCATGAAGGAAACCAGAGCGTAATCTGTGTTTCAATACGGTGACAGGCCGTCTGAGTGTTCGACAAAATCAGGATAGTCGTCTTTCAAACCATTTGGCAAACGACTTGCATTGCTCTAACGTGAACACGTTTGCCGGTTCAGATGCCATAATCAGGTGTGTCCAGTGTGAGCTGCCGCAGTAGTGGTAAATTCGCATCGCCTGTCAGATATCCGGAGTTCAAACACTTCACGGGCACGGATTAGCCCCTCATATGCGAAACTCGAGATCAGTGCTTTCCATTCTCGGTTTAGACTAATTAGAATAAGTGAGCCAGGACGAAGACAGTAGTGTTCAAACAAGTTAATAATAATAATATGTAAGAGTAGGTACTGAAAAAATGGTGGAGCCATGTGTCGAGCTAATCGAACTTTCGACGCATCCGGCTGAACAGTCACTGTTCCGGTAGCCGACATTTCTTTCTTTCTGAGTTCTTGAAATCCTTGCTGAAAGGAGTTACTCGATTGATAATGAGTTGTTCGAAAACAAGGTTTAAGTGAACGGACAAATATGGTGGAAAATTCAAGCCTTAGGTCTCACACGCAATGACCGCCGATTGAAGATGTCACGAGTTGACCTACGTTAGCCATATACCACCAGTTAGTTGCACTCAATCCAACTGATGCTACCGAAAGTTGAGTTAGGTACCATGTCAGCTTCATGCGCTTCATTCTGGTCATCCAGGGTTGTGAGCCCAATTAAAAGGCTGTGTTGACAGATAAGTCATACTGAGCAATAAGCAGTCAAAGGTTGATTTCAGTACTCATCGGTTTGTGTGGGCTTGAAACGACTACGCTCAGATCAAGCAGTTATCGTTCCCGCGTGCAAAGATTCTTAGGCAGTCCGTGAAAAAATAGGTGGAATGAGACCGAACAAAAAATTGCGGATGGATGCCAGCGGAAGAAAATTCGGCCAGAGTCGTGCAAAGAAATATCGGGACTGAGAAATTGGAAGATTCAGCCGGAACATGAGCAGTCAATGCCATTCAATCCATATAAATGCCCTTATTCGGTTCTTTCTGAAAAATTATGCTAGTGTTTTTCAGACTCCGGGCCGAATAATAAAGCACGGATCAAATAGGGGAAGTAGTACTGGAGGTGCTGATATGTAAATTGATGGCAGCTGGAACTATGGATTGTAACCGCACAGGAGGACCATTTTGGTTGGTCTGATGATGGTTCTCTGGTGGGTAGTCACTTGTCGTATCTTATCTTCTGAGGCGTTAGTTCTTCAAGCGAATTTTCGAGTCCTTCGGGCATCGCTAGACGGATTTTTCTGAAATACTCCATCTAAAAGCATTCTCCGCAACAGTGCTTCACTAATACGACGGAGTGGACCTGTTTACCTGAAATCACTTTTAGACGAGACATATAGAGATGTGCGGAATGTGTTTTCTTATTTACAGTTGTTTCACAGACAAACGCCATTAGTTGAGCGGTAAGATGCACGATACATGAACGACGTTTTGACCGAAATTACCGATCGCGAACAATCAAATAGTCCAGCCACGAAAACGGCGAATTTGAGCGCGAAACACATGAATCCTGATCATCATCATCCAGGGTGGTTGTAACAAGGCCTGAGAATGGCAACAAGTACTATTCAGACAATTTTACCGTTCATTTACGACCAAAGGCGTCAAGTATCCGATTAGTTTACCTCATTTTCCATATTTCGCGGACAGATCAGTTGAAGTTGACACAAGTGTTAGTACATACGGGTTTGACCTCATTTCTCGACGTTCTACGAATCAGATAGAATACACTCTAGAGCCTTGAGAGAACAAATGGATACAAGGGTACGTTCAGCTGCCGTTGGTTCGTCAGCAGGTTGGGAATTGTGCAAGGCCGAACGAGAACACAACACTCGTGATGGACCATTTTTATAAAGTATTTTGCCTACCTTTGCAGTGTTCATTTAAGTCTCTCATTAACAATAATGTCATTTGCCGTTGGGAACTCGCGAATCACACCCACCTAATGAACCCCAAGAGGGGTAAAACCGGTAGTGGGCTGTCGACTAGTTTTCAGCTACCTTATGAGTGGTCTGTTCTGCCAAGAGTGTATTTCATTCCCCCTTCTAGCGAGAATGTATTACCGTACTTAATAGATTAGTTGAATACTAACCTTAATGAAATGACGTCAGGACTCGGACTCGGAATGCACGTATAACGTGGTATTTGAGTTAGTTCAACACGAATTGTTACAAATGAATACCGGTGCGTAAAATGTACAGAAAGTTTAACTAATTTTATTCACATCGACCATATTTCGGCACGTCGGATTACGTATTTTTCTTCGCTATTGCGCTTCTGGTCCGGCACTTCCATCGACGGTGCTCCCATCGTTTCAAATTGACTGACATTCATGTTATTACGTGAAAGGAATGTATTAGTGTAGTCCTAAACAGAAGGAATTGAAACGTACTGACCTTTTTTAGAGAGCGCTTGTCAACAGGACCCCTGTGGTCTGTGCAATCACTCAAATAAGGTGTAGTGACCGACCGGTTGCCGTTATACCAACAAAAATACCTATAGAAGGTGTTAAATCATCGCCTCCAGTGTAGGTAACCTCAGCGGAGCTGTTACACCAAAATTCTGTAGCTAAAGTTAGATATTTCAACAGCTGTGGCGGGGTATGTCCCGAACATGTTGGTGCACTCAAAATCTACCAACATTACGATTATTTTCAGTTGCAGTTTTCAAAATATGAAAAGGCTTTCAGCGATTCCGTTCGGTTGCGTAGGCCTGGATCCTTTGAACAGGTCACTGCATCTGACTCCCTTCAAACCGTATTTCGGACTCTTGGTAGTGAAATGTGTTCTGTTGCCAGTCGCTAGAGTCAGAGGATCTCCTTCATAAAGTATTCATATAATTTGAATTTCACTATTGGAGCGGTGGTGATGTAGCCTTAGGGTCTTTCGATACTACTCATAAGTTCGATGCAAATTCTGCCGGTTACACCGTTCTCGGTGTTCGTCAATTCGGCGTTGTCCCAGAATATCCATCAGCTTGTTTTCTTACTGAACACTAAATTTTGCATATCTTGCAATTGGAAATAAAAATTGATAACAGTCAGCTCAGAGTATCTCTCAGAACTACGTAACCATGGTCGGTGTGAATATATTGCCAACCTTCATAGACCAACATTGCGACCTGGGGGCTGTTCACAAGATCTGTAGCTTTTAGCTGTCCTAGGAATTAAATTCTGACCATCAGTACGTGAGTTTTTCAAGGATCTTTACTTTAGACACCAAAGTGCCCAGAATGAAGTTTCGAAATACTTGAAAACGCAAAATGGACTCAAGGTTACTTGTAAATACAATCGCGTGTCTGAAGTGAGAGATAATTCTTTCCGAACACAAAGAGCAGAAAATTGCCCTTTGCTTTGTTCTCAACCCCTCTGGAAAGTAAAATTAAGTGGGTGGAATGATGCACATGTTCGTAGTTAACCAACTCTTCTCTGCGGTTGCACGACTTTTCGCTCGATGACTGAGTAGATACACACTGTGTGTGAGGTATTCCACATGTTGTATCTATCCTGTTAGCACTCGGGAACACACGAAGCACATATCATTGCTTCACGGTCAGCCACAATAACAAACTTGGTTCCAACCAAATAGCTGTGCATAGGTTGCAATGGTATCGCGATGCGTCTGTGATTATCCTTTCTCTGTGGTGCTAAGTCGTCTGAATGTCATCACAGCCAGCAGTATCGGTGTTAACTGATGCTTTACTGCCCTAAAGTTACCTATTCTGTGGGGCCAACACCTTGATAACAGCTGAAAGCCCCTGAATGAAGCATCCGTCCGTATTGAAGAGTGTGAATTTAGTGGAAAAAGGCAACCAGCTTATTAAACAACCCAATCCAGCTAACTTCTCATGCTGTCTTCATGTTGCGCAGTCCAGAGTACAGCATTATGTGGGAATGGCTTAAAAGGTCAACACTATTTTTGCGCAGTACTAATCCCAGCTGTTGCAAGCTGGATGGAGAAGTAGCAGTGAACAATAGTCCAGACGTTCTTTATAAAGTGGAAGACCACATTGGTCAACAACATATCTTGGACATTGAGATCGTATATTTCTGTAAATTCACAATTACAGCGAATTCAAGGCACGCCCAAAGTGGGCCAATAAAATTTGCTTATAAGTTTGTTCATCTCACGCATCTTGATAAAATTCCACGTCCGGGTAACTTTTCACGACTTGATTCATTGCCTGTTGAAAAATTTCAGGAGAAACATTTAAACTCAATGGCAAGGGCTGTACCAATCACTTCAATTAACCAACTGGATTCCTTATCTAGAGGATTTGCAGACAAGCTTATTTAAAATCCACATTTGAGAAGAATTTGTAACTCGTAAGGAGATAAAACACGCCTAAGGCTTCTCTCTGGTGTATGACCTTTTTCAACAGCCTATTACTTAGAGTCAGCCTGCAAGCTTCACAGATTCTCCAATTTGTTTTTTACGTTACACATTGTTGACCACTTGGAAGACTGAACAACAGAACATTTCGGACAGATCCAACAAGACTAAACGGAACGACGCATATTTTAAAGTGACCTCTAGCTTCACGTTCCCAAGGTGGGCTGTCGAAACGTTTTCAGCGACCTTGTGAGTAGATTCCTTTATGACACTATAGGATGTTATCCACAGGAGACACGCTTCTAGAAAAGGAAGAATGATCACCTAAGGCGGATCTTCGAAGCCCAGGGTTGTTTGCGTGAGAATTATTTGACTATTTGAATTTGTGCGAGTTCTGATCTAAACTTCCCACTAAATGCCACTAAGTGCAAATAAACAGGACTAATTTACTGGTGCTGGCCATGGCGTTCACGTCTCGGTGTTGTTCACAAGCCAGTCTATATAGACAGCTTCAGCATAGACCAAGCGATCGCGTAGCTGCTCTTTTTCAAGCTGAACAATATAACAACAGTTTGGGTTTAAGCATGAACGGATAAGTGAATTGAAATTAATCCAGTTAGACTCCATCAAAGCTAAACTTATGTAAAATAACGGATGTAGCCAGAAAATCGTGGTGAAATAATTGAAATTATATTCAGTGCTTCCATTTCAACAGAAGTCAAAATGAAATCCTGGTAAGCAATGTATCACTGGGCTTCCTACTACTTGTTGAATGGCAGGAAGTGTTCGCTTGTGCCAGACTTTGAATTCGGAGTGTACATACAGCTAGTGAACGATCCAAGAGAACTAATGGATTACGTTGGTTCTAGTTAAACAGACTCGTCCAGAGAAGGGTAACATGAGTGAGAATATCTACATAGAAAAGTTGGAATTAAACAACCAATAATCCATGAGTTGTACACCATTGGACGGCCCCTTATTGCAGCCCAACGGGTGGGGAATATCTGGAGCAGTCGAATGAATGCGCAAACAACACAATCTTATTGAGCAGTAGCTGCCGAAGGGAATACGGGACTAAACGAATGGAAATGGCACACAACAAAAGCGTCAGTATTGATTGCTACATATAAGATCCCACCCATAATTAAACCGGCTCGTCGTTGCTTGTTTGACTAGCCGCAATAAACGGATTACACGGCAGTCATTACAATATAACGTTATACTTCAACTATTACAAAGTGAACTAATTCAAACGAATAACGGTGAATGAAACACAAGATTTCAATCACTTTTGTCAACGACTTTTCACAGGGAATCTCCGAAAATTCTGAGTCACCGGAAGCATTTTTCGGGTGTTGTTCAGCTGCAGAGGAACGTTTTACCTGAATAAAAGATAAACCGCTGAAACAATATGTCCTCTTCTTGAACATTTTTTAATACTCCTGATGATATCTGTCCATCTCCCCGAATGGGCCGATCATGTTAACACCAGAATAGCAATCCGGTTAAGAGGTATCACAAGCACATCTCAAAATACTGTGACTTTTCACCAATTTTTTACTACAATCATCAGTGATTTTGAGTTCTGGGAGTGTAAGCACACACCATTCAGAAGGAAGGACAAGAATTCTACCAGCCAGCGTACACTGGCCTACGTCGCATCGGTGCAGTTGGCCCCGGCACACCTTCGCCTAATGAATCAACAATTGGTCTTTTAAGGTCACCAGTACGTCACTTGCTTGTAGGTCACAATGGGTGGGACGATGCTGTTGTCCTGGTTCAAAATTCGACCACATGATTAGCCACCGGCGTACTTAAAGAAACAGGCGGAGGGTGTTGGTACGATGGCAGGCTCCGGCGGTTGTGAAAGCTCTGGTTCCAGTAGGGGTAAAACTACATCTCGTCCCGGGACTTTCGACATGAACACTTTTAAGACATTTTATTCCCAAGCAGTATATCACGGTCATGCACTAGCATGGACAGACGGTCCAAGAAACGCACACCAGCAGCCCGAACACACCTAACTAACCGGGGACGGACTGAAGTCAGATCATGTGAAACATCATTTGTTGATTAGTGACGTGTGGGTTTACACTCTTTCATCATTGACAGGAATACTATTTCCATGCTGTCATCGGGTAAGCACGTCAAAGTTCAGAATGAAAAGAAGGGGTGGAGATTGATGACAACTGAGCGAATGAACATGGAACATGAACATGAACATGGAACAACTTTTTTCGCTTCGTATTCCAAACAGGATAGAAACCAGTGAAACACCAATCACCGACCAAAATTTCTTCCAGGGAAATTTGGTTAAAAGTTGCAAAATTGAGTACCGAACAACTATGAGATATCGGAATCTGACGAACTTCCTTGACTTTCCTTCTATGAGGTCCTCGGACTTGATCTAATCAAGTAAATATGATATGAAGTTAGCCCTTTGTGTATGCCAATCCGCACTTAGGGTACGCATACTTACGCAGGTCTTCAGTGCGAAGTTCTACATCCTGGAGCGCCAACTTTCGCCCCTTCATATGCCATAGTGTGCGATGGTATTATCAGGGAGTTTAATCATAATCAAAAAATTGTCCAGCAGGTTTCAAGCGTCTGCGGGAAGTCCTGACAGGCGGACCGATCGACCGATACAACCAAGGTATGTTACTGCGTCGTCGTTCGAGGCGTTGGGCTTTCCGCTCACATCACTCAAACGCGAACATGTTCACCTGTTTAGACGTGAAAATTCAGATGCGTCCAGCGGACGCCGGTGGAGTAGTGGTAACACACTCGCCTAGTATATCAGGTGTCCGGAGTTCCAACCCCAGCACGGCCAAGGATACGTACTGTAGGTGAGATCTAATAAGAGCGAAACTCGAGTCCATTGCTTCCCCCTGTGGCGCGGACTCACCGGAATGCGCCGGGACAGGAGGACGACTGTTCAAACAAGAGTGACGTGGGCGTGCATTCCACAAATCCCGCGACTACCCACAACTAAATTGTAAGCAACGAGGACGTTAGCCGGTGTCAAATGATGAGGAACGGATACACGATATTTTTAAATCTGAGCTCTTCTGTGAAGATTTAAAGGCATGGAGAAGATTTTTCATGCAGTTGTTAATATGTTTCTATCCCCTGACAGAGCTCTAGTGGAGAGGTAACTTCCGCATGAAGAGCACCACCTTGTAATACGAGAGATGAAGACAACTTTAGACGTGACTTCTTTTCAAGGAATTGAAGCTGTGTTGGAAGTAAAAGGCTGAGACGCGTGAAAAATTCAAGCAAGAACAGCATTTGGTTGCTTTAGGTGAGCTCAGTTTTGACGAGTTCAGCATAACATCAGATTACAGTCCGATTATAAGTTACCGTTTTCACTCCTTGATTTTTGTGTTAATTGCAGATGTTTTCGAAACCATAAAGAAGACCTCCTTATGTTCGCGGAAGAATACCAAACGGTGGTCAAAGACTCAGTGATGGCGGTACATGCCTTAGACACGGGACATAGAATAGATTTGGATGTGGAAGTTTTAAGACGGGGACTGCGATTCACACCACAGCGGCTGATAGCCGAAGCGGTGGAAATCACCAAGCCTCATAGTGTGAACAGAATCGAGGGTGTGGAACTGGCGAGCGTGTGGAAAGCGGTCTTAGGTAAGCTGAGTTGACACGTGACTGTGTGGTTGTTAGTTCACTTAGAATCATTAGCAAAAACAGGGGGTGGAAATCCCAACCCGACCAAAGTTCACAGAATCCCTCTTACACAACTATCGTAGCACTAACCCATCCACACAGACGGACAGAAAGTGCAAACGAAGTTCAAGAGGGATCATCAAGTGAACCGAACCAGAAGAACTACACCCTAGGCTGGACCCAAATCCATTTAGGTTCCCCATCGGTCCAACACTTAGTCACCCAATCTAACACAAAATCCTACGGCCGACACCCAACAGAGATTTAGCTTGACTTAGATGATTGGTTCTCCTTCCGCCTTAAACCTCGACCAACCTCGTAACCTAGTCACTTGACCTGACGAAGCTTTTGTGTCAAAAGCGAAACGTTGCTCAGCAATAAATCTACCGATTGTTACCAAACTTTTCCGAAAAGACCTCCTTATATTTTTCTTCTTAAAGGATTCCAGGCCTTAACACCGACGTACTGAATAGCACTCGATACAGAGTCAGCGCATCACGTAAGCAAAGCCGTGGAACGACTAATTGTTCATAATGGGTAAGGTCACCTACCGATTGTTGGTGTGTATCAGTCGACAGATGTAACCAAAGACAAAATCATAAGCTTTTTTTTTTCTCTCTCTCTCTCTCTCTCTCTCTCTGTGTGTGTGTGTGTGTGTGTGTGTGTGCGGGCGCGCCCACTCATTGTGACCTTTGGCGTCTCGCCCACATCAGTCATGCCAATGGGCAACCCTACTTTTCATACACCAGGTGTCCCATGTTCATAAACCATTCTGCCAGCCGAATTCACAACTGAGTACACTAGATTCTCAGAAGGCGGTGTTGTGATTCCGAACCTGTCAGAAGCACACTAGCAGTTACAACAGTGACTGAATAGCCGTTGAGTTGATACAGCAACGCTCTCATGAGTGGTCGCAGCATCAGGATCTATTGAGCAGACAGTTATCTAGCAAATAGGACAGTTGGTACTTTAATGCCTGCAAAATGGAGTCAAGCTTATTAGTCCTAATCCATCATAATTCAAGGCTAGAATCTGCAGCCGTAGCATTAAACCTGAAGGAAGATAGAAACCATTTATCGGAATTCCAAATCTGCTAGTCAGCAGGACTAAAATTGAGGGCAGGTGGTTCCGAGTTTCCACTGGAGTGCTACTGCTTGCACGGTAGCATGCAAATCCATATATCTTAAATCTACGAACCCAGCTTGATTCAGGGCCTCCATAAATGAATCTATAACAGTCTGTCACAAACAAATAGTTGTACTTGTCTTGTATTATCAGACTGCTGGATTACTGGGAGGGATTTTTTGAAATAATCTTGGGCCTATCAGAAGACTGTGAGTTACGGCCTTGCCTTCCTCTAAAGTGCAGAACATTCTTACTGTCAGTGAAGCTTGTTTAGGGGGAGGAAGATATAGCGGTTACGTAGACCAACGCATGACATGTTTGTGTTGGCCTGTGTCATCTAGCATCTGACCCACAATAGCCTTCTACGCATTTTCTCCCGTCGATGTCTCGTGTCTATGGATCGTGCTTTGTCAACCTCGTTCACAACTGCATACACCAGGCTGCCAGCAGGTTGTGTTGCTTTCCTCTCTGGCTAGTCAAACAGTTCAGCAGCAGTTACAATGGTTAGAGGCAAAACTTGCGATAAAGTTAGTTTCTACACCAACTGAAGAGTTCGTCCTAACGGTCAGCTTTTTCTGATCCTAACACGTCTTGACCGTTTACTTTGGAGTCATAGGTTTACGAGCTTTTGCTATGGAAAGAAAACAGGGAAATTTCGCTGGACAGTGACTTACAGTGTGGATGATCACAGTGTCTAAGCATGTCCTTCTAGTTTGTAATGCCTAGTTTGTTCGCCCGTTCAAAAGTGACGATTCAGGAGCGTGCAGCTTGCCCTGGTCGAGTAATATTAGCTTGACCATATCATGCTTTTGCAGTGCGATCTCACTTGCGATCACACTTCATAACAGGGACGCTCTTGTCCAGTACTACCCCCGACTGGTGTGTGCTAATGAGAGTCATCATCATCCTCGACAGTATAACGTCATTGTTGGACACTGATACTTCGTTGCCGTAGAGCCATAATCTAATTGAAAGCCATAACATGAAGAAAAGAATAATAGTGAATGAACTGGATAGGCTAACCCACCACAATCACTCTAAGCTGAATGCAACTCCAGACAATAACTCAGACAGTCTGGATAAAAACTAGCAACAACAATGTCATAAAATTGATTAACAACCATATCTTGCAACGTCCCCAACCTTGCACAGCGGGGATCAAGCGGACCACATCCTGGAAGCCGAGTAGTATCGAGAGTACCCAGACTTTTCGTAAGCACATTCATATCCCGCTGCCACGTCAAAGGTTGGTCATCTCTTTGCTTGCGCCACTCTGAATTGAACATGGAAGACAGCATTCTTTTCGGCAAAATATAGTTCGGCATGCGAAGTACACGGATGGCCACCACAGTTTTTGGTGCCTTGACTGAAGTCTCTGCTTCACCACCGAACACTCGTTTTCTAAATATCTCGCTGTGGATTCACCGACACCAATCCACACGAGCTACGGTTCTGGCACAACAATTGTGGAAGACCTGGAGGCGTCTCAGTTTCGCTGCCCTCAGATGCCATGCCTCACAGTCACATTACAAAACAACTCGTACCGTAGCCTGGTACACGTGTCCCTTGAGATTTAGGTATATACCGCACCATAGGTGTCTTAAACTAGCCTTGCAAATTCGCACCTTAACTTCTTCTATCACACTACGATCAGAACGTATACAACATCCGCGAGCTCAGGTACCTCTCCCTGAATTGTAGGTGGCATGTTAAAAGACTGTATGTCCAGGAGTATGGCCTTACACCTTGTGGGTGCAAAGCGCATGCCGGGATGACTTTGATCAATCCCAAAAGACTTGTGCATTCTCCCTTCGAAGATGAGGAAGATGTCGTCTGCATACTCCAGATCAAGAGAAATCTCACGAGGACAGAAGTGGACCGGTTAGGCGGGTGACGTCACTACAAATTAAGTCATTATCTGTCGGAGGGGGGAACTTCAAACGGAGTATTCTGACTGTTTCACCTTCGCATGCCATAAAAAAGCATGGAAGTTAATAGCCATCAGTGCATCGGTTTCATTTACTTCCACTTTCTTTTCTAAAAGCAACCGCATATTTGATGAGCTGTAGTCCATGCTACCGTGCCAAGCCTGGAAGGAAGCCAGAATTGAAATGGAACCTCACGTATGGAACCGGAATTGAGGAGGGCATTTCACTCTGAAAAAGTGCTTGTTCCAGCAGCACTGACGCCCGATCAAGACATAGAAAATGCACAGCTTTGGTCAGACGAGAGGCTACAAAGAAGGTTGAGGCACATAGAACAGTGTATACCATCTCTTCTTCCGTTACTGTGTGCTTGTCAAGTCAAAGCTGAATGATTCCCGCTAACTTACAGCCTGACCACAGACACCTGGAAACATCACTGACACTGGGAAGTTTCATTTGATTCCTCTTGGATAGAAAAGGATGAAGCCGTTAGGAGCATGTTGGGGAGGTCTGTAAAGGTTCTAAGTGTTGTAGAGATCACAAGCAGAGTCGTGGACAGCTTCAGGCTGGACTGTCTGACAGCGAATGCCTCCGCGAACTCCTAAAATTGGTTTGCCTTTTGATAAGCTCTACCTCCAGGAATCAAGGCAAATAGCCGAATTTTTGCCTGCATCCAGCTTCAGACATTGTACACCTGTGCTGCTATCCATAATTTAGCTCAGTATGGATGTATATAGGTTAGTAATCGACCCGATGTAATTTTCTGCTATACGCTTCATTGTCGTTGTCCATCATTTGGAATATTCAATAGTCATTCAGAAATGAGTTTGCGGTCTGATTATTGGACTAGATGAAAGAACCCCATGCAGTTCAGGTCTTTTACCATCCGAGTCGCGATATTTCTGAAGATATCTTAAATTAAAAGAAGTTGAACTGGAGCGCAGCCAGGGAGAGCCACTTCGCGGAGGCTGCTTGGTAAGGGTTTTTAGTTTACTAGTGGGAGCTCTTCACAGATGCTGAGTGCCCCTCATTCATTTGAATGAAATATTATGTAGACAAACACTGTGGGATTCTAATAATTTGATCGAGATTCGGAGCTTGGTGAAGCACTTCTTCTCACCAGCGGATATTCCCGAAACCGATCAAAAAACGTTCGAACACCTGAAGCGTTTGCTTTGATGGGCAGCCAACTTTTTCGTCTTTAAATCTCCCTCCAAAACAACCTTAAATCTTTCTAGAAGGTCATTCGCTTTTTTAATAATCCTTCTGCCATTGATCTATTGGTATCTACTGAGCGGATGAAACTTGGGCGTTTTTCTATCCGAATGAATGTATTCATTTGCAATGTTAAACACCGCGTGATTCTTACAGGTTACTGGCTTGGGTTATCCAGTTATCCAGCTACTTCAGCGTTGAAGGATCCCCTCAAAGCGTATTAGGCCGCGGGAGTTATTCCGGATTGCACGTCATCTGCTAGTCCAATTCAGAAGCAACTTAGACGGGATCATTTCATATGAATGATGAAGCAGTCTTTCCTGGGGAACACGTGGCTTGGATATAAAATGTGACGTAGCGGAAACAGTTGAACTGCCCCCTCCCAGTCTTAATGTTGCTTTCACGTGCACTTGTTATCGGATTTGGGAACCACAATAACATCTTTTCAACTTTTCGCACTTTGGAAGACTGTCAAAACGCGCTTATGGTCATCCCAACCACTAGGCTGCCAACGCCGACTGAAAGTCAACAGACGTGGCCTGGTTTGTCCAACAGATAGGTCAGCTTCATGTTACTGTCCCATGGTTCCAACGGTGAAGTGAGGGCATTAGTTGGTAGGCCTCATGGAACAAGTGCCGAAGCCACGGGCAATGCAGTAAACTTTCCAGAATTTGGTAAGCAGGGAAATGTAGTTCTGAAATCTCAAGGATGATAGATTTCCATTCACAAGGATGTGAGCCCAAAGTTTACCCACTCTGCGTGGATCAGATCAAGCGGACACTGTTACGTTTATACAACACACAGTATACAGAGCAGCGTAACGGCGGTCCTACAATGACGGTCATGAGACGGTTCAGAGCGATTGTCACTCAATTCATGAGGATTTACTCTCATTTCGACAGACTTCTCTGGTATACACCACAGGTATTCCTCCAAGTAGATCAGACTTCGACCTGTTCTGGAAGTCTACACTCAACGTTGTCTAACAGGAAGATCCATATTGCGTCTCTTCGAAGGGGTCTCTCCTTCGCGTGGCTTAATGAAGCATGAACCATTCAACAACTGCACTTCAAGCAGGTGAAGTACCCACAAGAGAGCCATAAGCACTAAATTCCTAAGAAAATTGTTAACTTTGTCAACTGAGAATTCGTCGTGTGTCGTCGTGTCGTTTGTCGTCTGACAAAAACTAGTCAGGAACTGATGTAACAACTCTTTATGGATGCGCACAGCGAAATGACTCTATGGTCACAGACTATAACCACTAAGTTTTGGGCGTAGGTTAACAGCCTCGTGGGACACCTGGTGTCACTCTCCTTACTTAGTAAAAACTATGCAGTAGTTATGCTGACTTTCGTGCTTGGGATGGATAAAAATGCTACGAGAGTCACCCTTACCTTAAATAAATTTTATTCGTTTCAGTTTTCTCCCCCTGGTCATCGTCAGTGAATCATCAATATGAAATGGGTTATGAGCTTGGACGTTGAAATTTCATGCATGACGCACGGCTCCAATGACACTTTGAAATAGGCAGACTATTTCTAGGGGATACAGAGTGGAAGAAAGGCGTACAGTGCGTTGACGCGTATGACCGCCGTTTACCTGCTATTCGGTACCGATCTCTTTTCATCGACAAAAAGGACTGTTCAAACCACTGTAGAACATACGCCGTAGTTCTGATCATTGAAACCTGTTGTGACTTTCGTACATTGGATTACTAGGTCATCCCTCCACCTAGACTATTCACTGTGAACTCATTCGCTTCATGACTTCTCACAGTCCTCCAGTAATCATTGCAGGTAAAATGCTCTTGTTCCTCTTCTCCTATCCAGTCGTGGATGTAACTTGTTTCGGGTTAAGAAAGCCTGATGACCCTCCTAACTTTCAAGTGTAGAGAAGAGCACAGAAAATGCTTCCCCACGTGACACAGACCGGGTACTTTGTTTAATCAGAATTATTGTTAATTTGGTTCGATGCTGCACTCATCAACCTTTATTGTTCTGTCGAATATTCTGCCCCCATCACCGCACCACTTCCTTAAAACATAACAGGATGGATGTTGTAAAAGTGCAGTAACTTGCCCTGATCGGTCCAGTCTCTGTACATTTCGCTCATTTTATTGTCTCTTCAGACTAGCAAAGGTAGAGCAATACCATCTGTTCAGATCAGTTACGACATTTGCTTTGAGCATCTATAAGTTCACCGCTTCCGTTCTACTGATTTGTGTTACCCGAGAACTCAATAAATCTAGAACTGTTGAGCCAAAAAGGCAACACGCACCTGTTCACATTCGGGAGGCACTTATGACGGAGTTCAGTCTCTCACTGTTAAAAGGAATGGTGAGAGTTACCTCAGAAGTTTTATTAACAGAAAAGGAATCCTTTTATGCGACAAAGAGACTTTGATTTGCGTACTGTGAAGAAAAATTAAAATTGCGAGTCTAACCAGCCTAGAAAAAACTGAGGAACATATTTTTTAATACATGTTGCCTCAAGTTTATTGTGTACACTGTGGTTGCGTAGCCGGAGCATAAAAAAACACTGACGTCAATAATATTCACTGGCTCAACACACCATTAAATACATACACGCGTAGTATTGCATTACAAGTGACTTCAGTCAGAAAACCTCCGATCGGCAATCATGTTTGAAGCTGGAGTTAAACGGCATGCATTCAGTCGCTGTGTACGATGAAGGGGTGACAAAGACCTGTGCGAGTGTTGACCTTTGTCATGTATGCTGACTCTACACATTGCTTACCTGAGTGACCTGATATCTACTCAAAAGATAACCAAACCTAAACCGGACGAGGGCAACATGTACGACAAAGTGATAAATTTTGACACAACATGCATCATGTTAGCAAAAATCGATAGGACAGAACGGCCATCTGGTGACATGCTAACCTAGGCCAGTCGAGAAACATCACAGAAGGTGAACACACACACACAAACACAAAACAGTCATAAGAACGGATATGGATCCAGCGGGCCACTGAAACCTCAGACTATTGAGCTATTCTTATTCTAGGGCAAGGAAAAGCCGGTTGATTTCTCTTTTTCACTAGAACAGCCTCTATGATGAAAACTCGTAGGCAGGTCACGACCAGTGTAGCCCATTGTGGGGGTCATCAGGTTGGCCTAGTCCCCGAGTTTCCATGAACCTTATGTTCAACTTCAAAGCTACATTGTAGACAAGTGGCGAAATACACCCATCTGCGAATTACGTTAGCTTTCAGGGGAGACTCACCTGAATACCTCGTTGGTACTCTTCTTCAACTGACTTCGCTGTATAAAGACAGGCTGCTGGCACGACTTCCAGAATATTTAAGTAGTTTTCAAGCGGAAAATAAGTGTGATGGAGACTCGGGGACTACGCCTTTATGATGAGCCTCAAGGATGCGAATTGTTTGCATCTAACTTACGTGTAGTGACATGTTACAAAAGTATACTTGGACATCCTGAATAACTTACCAACTGGAACATCCAGCTGTACAATATCAGAAACGAGATTCAGCTGGAATTCACTTGAGTATCCTGTGAACAAATCAATCTCAAGACTGTATGAACTTTCAGTGTTGACGAAACATCGAGTCACCTGTAGTTTTAGTGAAGTCACTCAAAAACATGTCAATCTTTTATAATGCTTTACGAGAAAAATCAGTTGAACTGAACAAGTTTACTGTGTTTTTCCTCCATGGCTCCGGCTGTTTCAGAAAAGATACTGTGTAGCAATACACACTTGCTGAATGGAAGGTAACCGGCTTACACTAGAAACTCCATACCTTATGTAGAATTTATTCAACTGATGACACCATCATTTGTGACCAAAGCAGCTTGTTTTCTGTAGTTTTCTGCAGTTGCCTAGACCTCCGCTGATCCTTTGAAATATGGTGAGATGGTAATGAGTATTCATAGGAGTTGCGTTACCCCCGTTATCGTGTTTCCAATAATCGAAAACGGTCTTCCAAAGGAGGGAGTACTGTCTTGGTAGTAACCGTACTCCTGCTTTCGGTTTCTGTTTGTACATGTGCGGTGACATTTCGTGAAATACTCAACCCAGACATGTGGTTCTGCTCCCATAAGGTTATCTCATTGCAGCTTGAAATATCTCACAAAAGTCTATCCAGTTTGGCTCACTATCCTGTTAAACACTTAAAACAGTACTGCTCTTACAATAGCGTTTATTATTCAAGAAACCTAAACCTCTGGTATATACCAGTTCTGGAGTTTGTGTGGCATTGCAGTACACTACATGGGTCTGTTCAACCGAGTAACTGTGTCGACTGACGCTCTATGGATCTGTCACAATATTGTTATACCTGTCAACTATGAAAGCCCCGCCCCTACCTTACGTAAATCGTGAGTCCGGAACGATTTTAAAGCCGTGTTCACCCCACTTCTGACTGATGAATCATAGCATTTCGTGATGAACAAGCAGTCAAAATAAGTGTGATTTAGAAGGAACGATCTGTTTCTGCTCCTGCGAATAAGGATTCGCTTTATACATGGCTCATCGTTGCTAGTGTCAACTTTAGGAAAGGTTATTAAGCGTAAACTACACGGACAAGCTCGTGAATAAAGTTATCAGATTCGGGTAAGGTGTAGACTGAATAATAAATCAGAGTGAGCTAACAAGTGCAGGCATCAATAGGTTTCGGCCCGGCTACTGTAAATTTGGAAGGTTACTGCAAAATTTTCGTCATACTTTCTAATAAGAGGAATTGTTCTTAACTCGAGGAAGTGTGAAACTGTCTGTTCCAGTATCTCATAAATTTCATTCAGATGCATGGCGTTTAAAGTTATTTGTGGTAGCAAAAGATTGTAACAAGTTGGCGATATGGTCACGTGAATATCTCCGATTTATCCAGACCAGCCAGAGTATTGATTAGTGAATATCCAATGGATACACACATACTGTCGTGCGCAAAGGACGGCCAAAGCTGCTTCGTCTGGACACCAAATTTCATCGCTACCCATGGGCTGGATCCTCATGGGCATTACCGGTATCGTCAAAAATGTAAGTCACTAATACTCAAACTGACCGAACCTAAAGATGACATTCACCAACTATGTCACAAGAGTAATGTGGGAAAACAGGATACGGACGATCCTAGTTACACTGGAATGACTAGCAAGAGTGTATGGCTCTTACTCCATCACTTTACAGCTCATATTTTTCTAATGACGTTTTTCTGCACCCACTTCTGCTGATTCACGCTGTGCAGCACCCGCTGCAATGGTATATTTGTCCTGGATCTCTTTGTCCACCTGGGGGAAAATATTGTTATGACAAGTCGCATTCTACATATTGCGGACCTTTGATTTTCAGGTGTGTAGCAGTGTGTGTTAACTCGCCACTTTTAGCTATCCTATCAATGTGATTTTGTTCACTGGTCTCAAAAGTGGCCTTGGATAACAGGAGTCCAGGGAGAAAATGTTGTGGACGCCGCGTTATCCAGTCTCATATCTCTTTGGTTCAGAACCACTGTACCGAGTGGAGCAGACCTTTCTCAAGGGAACATTCAATAATACTCTCCATTTGATTCAGTGACACCACCACTCGTTATCATGACCTAAATTGTGGCACTCAGACAAGCACGCGCGTGGGAAAACTAGTGAGGTTCTTCGGATAGTCTATCGAACAGACGTCCTGGGGCGAGATGGCTAAGTGCTTAGAGCGCGAATTTACTGACCGGAAGGCCCGTCTTTCGAACCTGACCTCTGCCTCTCGACTTCCCCTGTCTAGGCTTGGGCAACCTGGCAGTATCCCAGCCCTCGTGCTTCCTTCTGATGGCATGGCAGTTAGGCACCGAAAGGGTGCTACAGCCGAATGTTTTTTAGACGTCCTTCATGAAAGCTAGCCGCAAGCCTAATAATACGGAACAGCATCAGTCGCTAGTGTTGATCATCCGTATTTTGTTGTGTGCGCAAGATTTTGAAGGGATGAATTGGAAACATGGAAGGAATCTCCCACCTATCACTAGACCGTCATGTTTTGACCGCCCGTACACGCCAATCTCACTGGAGGCCGTTGAGGCTGATGCAGGTGGTAATTGAGGGCTGATTAACAGGCAACAGGGAAGCACTTCAAGGCTTCCTCTTGGACGAAACTTGTGAGTATTTTCCTTCAGGAAAATATGCCGCGATATCTCGAATATCTTACCAGCTGAAACATGAAGTGGCAGTGCATCTAGTTAAAGGAGAACATAAACGAGAGATCCAGCCATGATTCAGTTGAGCCTCCTGCTAAAATCAAATTAATATGCAAATGAGTGTATTTCACGAACTTAAAAAACGTCGTTTTACTAAGTTGCGAAGTGACCCTTTGTCTCATCGACCAACCCTTGAACAATAACAAAGGTACCCTCTTGCAAAACGAAACTTGAGTTGCGTATGGTAGTCCCTTTTAGAAGGGACACTCATAAGGCCGACCAGGGTTATCTCCTCCTAAGCAACCTACATTACAGCTTCAGGATTAGGACTGAACCTCGTTTTCAAAAAAACAATGTTTGTTTAGTTCGTAAGCTGTGTACAAAATCGGATACTGTTCGTGATGCTGTTTTAGGGTCTGCAGAGGAAAATCGATAGCTTTACCACTCTTTGCGATATCTTTATGAGCGTTAACTAATCTGGTTTAGAATTTTTGACTCTATTTTTCAAGTTAAGAGTTTATTTTGAGTAAACCTGTTGTAACTGCACACCTATGGCGGCCACCGGAAGAACGAAATTGCACATCTGTATCAAATGAAACGAAAAAAATGTAGTAATACAGTTCAGGTTTGTGCTAGATCTGCTGCTTTTTGAGGCTTTCGTAAAATCCATAAAAATCGAAGATTGTGCCCGCACAAGAGAGCGCAAATCAAAATCAACAACAGTGGCGATCTAGACTACCCTGAAGAGAGGATTGGCGATTCAGTCTCCATTGATGGCCGCTTTCACTCGAATAGACTTCACCCAGGTTAGACGATCCTCCTGGAAAGTCCAGAAATTGTCTCACTACCTCCTAAGGTCGGCTCTTACCGGAAACGACCATAAAGCATCTTTCTTGCTGGGAAATATATGCACCTAGATATCGCGCGACTCCATGTTCGTAGAAAGTCATACAATGAAAGCCAGTACAATACCCTCAATAGGTGCACCCCCATCGAAAAGACAATGTCCACAGCCCAAGATTCTTTCCTTGGACTCCCTTCTTGAGGCAACAAGCTCCGGGAGCATTCTTCTCATTTCCTCCCCAACACATGAATGAAAATGTCCTGAACTATTGGTGTCGAATTATTAAAGGGGTTTGTATCCACATCACTGTCTTTTCGAACGATCCTCCTTCTACTTCGACAAAAATTATTCTGGTAAGTTTGCACCCAACCACATCAACGAACTCCTGTTTACTCGGGGTGATTTGGAATAATTGATATTCCATCGGTGAATTCGCACCAGCAGTTACAGTACTGATTTTAGGCAGCAAATATAAAAGATAGAATGAAACAACACAAGATAACGCAATCAGTACCGTCTTTTCGTTGTTGTCTGGTTCTTAGTTGGTTCTTGGGGTTCGGATAGATGTGGAACATCAATCAATTGCCTCGCGGGGATTGACGACCATTGTAGGAATTCACCACGTTGCCAATTTAGGCTTGGCAGAATTACAGGATGGCGGAGATATTTGTTTTAGACGCAATAAAAAATTTCATCTAGCCAGTGCAAAAGCTACCCAAAACACCGGAACACAACATTTCAGGACGGGAGCCTTTGCCATACCGCTCCTTTAACTAAGAAAGATGCCCGTCGATTTATCACTTTTGGAGACAAAAGTATCACGACAACAACGAGGGATTCAGCTGGGTTCCAGGTGAGTCTTCCGCAAAACCAAATTTATTTGCACATGATTGTGTTTCGCTAATTTCGTGCAATTTGGGTCCAAGTAGAACATAAGGTTGACGGAAACCCGGGGATTGCGCATACTTTATGAGCTCCAAGAAGAGCGAAACCGGTCGTAAGCTGTCGAAGAATGTTCAGCAACCTTATGAGTAGTGTATTACATCAAATACAGGGTTGTTTAGTCATCCTGGAAGCGGGGACGGTTACCCATTCCAGCTGTTCGCATCAGGAGTTTGTGTAGGAATCACTCCAACACAGCCGCTTACTTGTGGGCGAAGGCTTGCCAGGTGCTAAGATCAGCCTCCGGTCAGAAAGAGAACTTATCATGTCAAAATAAGTCCGTGTGTTTGAGCCGTGTAGGTGTACATGGTCTAACTGCTAGAATCCCGTATCTTACATCTTTTCTCTGTTTTAAAGAAATGGACGAAAGGAATGTAATGTTTTCATTTCAGTAATTACCTTGCTGCTCCTCAAAAGAGACGCCTACGGGAGAAGATCACTGCCCTGGAAGACCGTTTAATTTAGTTGCGGCTCACAGCATCCTCTTCAAAAACAAAGCACCACGAGAATGGAGGCTTTTTTCTCCTTTCGTGGGTGGTCTTTCTTTGGCTAGTGGTTATACACAAAATAGTGGCTACCGGAGAAAACAACTGTGGAGTTTTCACGGATGTTATGTCTCTCCCGGGATCTCTCTAATCTGAATGCCTAGTAACTCCATCTGTATCGACTGACCTGAGGAACAAACCCAACAGGACAAGCTCACTAGGAATGTTTCGCTACCGGCTATAGATCGGCTATACATCTGGACATGAAAAGCGAAGACCAACTCAGATTTGGAGATGGGTCTCACTTCTTTTCCTCAACCTTCACTTAACCACAGCTTTGATTCTTCAACCGATTGAAAGCTCACGCCAATGACATTCAACCTTTACTTCACTGTCCAATTTATTTTTAATGTACAAAGATAAAGATTCAAGCTTCAGTGAGTTCGGTTATTCTTTCAATATCGAACAAATGATGGATCATTTGTGGGTCAGTGTTTGGACAGTGTCCCTTAAGACTGATCCACCCTAATGACTAGGGCATCTTCCTAAGTGAAAAAAATCGGACAGAATCCCATGAACCATATGACAGGAACTTTAATACCATGATTCAGGTAGGCTTACGGAGAGTACGGAGAATTAACTAGAAATGAGATGAACGGAACCCAAATCGATGGCGGAGTTGTGGGTTAGGTTATGAGTGCACTCCAACAGACACAGTGCTCAGTTTAAATTGTAACAAAATGTAAATGCACGCCAGTGCACTCAACAGTCTTGAGAAATCGATACCGCAGCACCTGTAAATCAGTACAAAATGACGTGCGATTTCACTCAGGTACGGTTTGTCCTCATGACACCGGCAGATTTGTACTTGCGACGCGTAAAGATCGAAAGATCATCTATTGACAGCTTTCCTTTACTGAATAGGCTGGGCAGTGTTTTGGTGCGGCGGTGTGCGAGCCCTGGCAATCCAGCGAGCTGTACTTGGGGATGCCGATACAGTATCCGCAAAGATTCTCCTAACAGACTGATCAGTGGATCGAGCTCTGACAAACGAAGTCCCCTGATTCATCAGGTTGGGAGTTGGAACATGTTTTGCACCTTGTTTCTTGAAAAAGTCAGATTACTAATCTAGTCTTACACGAATAACCACCGCCTTGTGGTCAAACTTTTTAGCCACAGGCTTGCGTTGTGAACCCGAATCGTCCTTCTGTCTAGGCTTGGATGGGCTGGCAGTATATGGCTATTGCAGTGACCAATGAACCTTCATGCCGCGTCGGTCGTGGCTCGGTGAAACCACCCGGGTCACCCTAATAAGCTATATACAGTAGGACAGATAAGCAAAATCATACGGACGCTGACGCCTCGAGTGTTGGTCCATCGTTCTTCTCTATCTCCTCTTCTGTCCCACTTCTTGGCACTCTTCCAATGAGCCCACCTCTGGGCATGTCAGTCAGGAGTCCGGGAAAGTGAGCAATTACGCTCCAACTCTTACATCTACTATCCGCTATTCTAAACTCGTTCTTCTTTTAACGTGTGAACTCTTAAGTAAACTGGCCAGCAAGCTGAACTTGTGCGCATTCTAGTAATTTATCAGTTGATATTTGCTGCATTTCTGGAACTCGAATGCAGGATCCAAGTACATCAGGTATTGAATTTAACTTGACCTCATGACAATTCCCCCACTCATCTGCTTACTCCGTCCATGTGCTTTTGATCTCCACCTGTTTTTTTCATCTGTACCCGCCATCCACATTACCACAAAAGCCGTCCAGTTCAACACTGTTATATTCATGTATGTATGTGTGTGTGTGAATGTGCGCAACTGACCAACTCACCCATGCGTGTTCGTGCCCCGTTTGCTGAACCTCCCGTGTCTTATTCTGTCGTGATTCCCGGGTAATCACACAGCCAATCAGAATCACGATACTATCCTCGGAAGGGACGACCGCAACCCACACTACAGTGTGCAATAAATAGTACCGTAGACTTTCGAACCCAATCCTTCTTTTTGATATTCGGGATCGTCAAACCTACGCTTGACTCAAAGTTGCTTTTCGGGAACCTCAACATCAAGTGTCCACAATCCTTTGACCACGTACTTCAGGTGATTGTGCAGCTGGTGCAATGTGTTGTGCCGATATTGGTACAGCTGACAGTCCACCATCGAAGGCTTCCCAACTTGACTGTATAGCCGTAACAGCCGAAGTTTTGCTGTCCGACTGTCCACCTTCAGAAAAACTCGCGAAGGGTGAAATGCCAGTCGTTCTTTTTTACAGTATCAACATTCGCACCAACCAACTCTATTTCCGATTCTGCGAGAGACACTTTCTCTCACCACATGACCACCCTCTTGTCCACTATGAAGAGTTACAGGTAGCCTCAGTTCACCTGAGGCCCGCCTTCGTAGTGTACCTGTCCATTTGCAATTTTGTACCGACTACCAGGAGTTTAGGCACTGTTGGCTCTGTTGTGCTAACTGGCATTTCCTACCGCTGAGAGAGAATCAACTCGCCATCAGCTGCTGGTGACGAAAATCCGCCCTTCATTGTCATTCACTCCGGAAACCACAAGTAGATTCATATCATTTTCTCGTTTGGTGCGGATTTTCATTGAATTTCCCCGATTTAATACTTAAGAGTGAACTCAATATCTGGCAACAGAAAGGCCTTGTAAATGAAGCGCTAAATGAACTTACCGATGCCAACTATGCAATGCTTCACCAGTGGTCTTCTTGAAGGATACTGACCGCTACCAGAACGAAGTAACCACAACTACACACGACGCTGAAAATCCTGTTTGTGGTACTTCCGAGGACGTACGCAGAAACTGCTAGATTTCAGAACCATAAATGTCACTCACTGATGCAAGACGCTACCACTTTTTGGGTGAGAACAGCTGCCTTTCATTTACGTGGTCCCTTTTCTCAGACAGATTGGTTGCTGTTTTCCGTATAGTGGTCCACCATATCCACCCGTTGACTTTTAGCACGGTGGTACTTTGGTAGATTGAGTACCAACCCCTAAACAGTATGGATTCCGATTGTCTCAAGTTGATTCTAACCACCAGAGTTACTGGAACACACTAGTACAGTAACACTGGTTTCGGCTGATAGTTCTGTTTTACAAGGTAAGGCAGCAGCATCACAAGATCGAACTTAAAAGTCCACTACATCAAAATGTTATTTTTAAGGGTGGATGGACGGACTGCAGAGGAAATGCCACCTCAGCCTCTCAAGCCACGTTCCATGGTTCCCAGTCCAGCCTGATAAACAACTACCTCTCGCATGGGAATCAAAACGAAAGGTCAATCATGTATATATTATCATATCATATCATTATCATATATATGATAATAATATGAATAACGTTCAGCTATAACACCCTTTCGGTGCCTAACTGCCATGCCACCCGAAGGAAGCATGAGGGCTGGGATGCTGCCAGGCTGCCCAAGCCTAGACAGGGGAAGTCGAGAGGCAGAGGTCGGGTTCGAACCACGGATCTTCCGGTCAGTAAATTCACGCTCTAACCACTGAGCCATCTCGCCCCCCGGTCAATCATGTTCCTTGACCCGAATTTATAGTCCAGCCTTTTCAGCATCCGTCCATAAATCTTCCTATCGGACCTTAGTATCACTTGGGTTCGGAAATTTTTACATGCATGCACAGCGAAAATGACGTGACCAGCCGTCAGTACACCACTCATCAAAAAATTTTCTTGGCTGATATCAAGTAAACTTGTTAGCCTGAATCCGTCAGCTCAACACAGGATAAACTATTATTGGCATTGTGCGGAATAACTTTGACTTATTTTATGCGACTGCCGCTTCCAGACTGTCTGAACCTGATACGCGTGACAGCAGGAAAACAAGTAATGTCCCGAAAGAAGAACTCCCTTTTGACACTTCTGAATATCTCTATAATTGGTTATCTTCCACATAACAAATTGCGGTGAGAGAAACACTTCCAGGGTCGTGTACATTTACGCAGAACTGATCGTCATTTATGTTGCAAAGTGGCTAGTCTATATCAGCTGCTTCGTCTGTAAAAAGACAAAAAAATCTATAACTCGGAAGCGAGAATAATCCACCCGACGAGCGAACCTTCCACTTGAGAAGTTGTTACTCGAGGAGCCAGTCATCATGTGATGTGGATTCCGTGACTGACGGATTGGCGCCGCTATATCTTGTCTAATGACGACTTAATTACGCTGCTGACCAGCCATTCGTGACCGACTAGTTAAGTCGAGAGGTCGCAAATTCGAAACTCCTTTGATTTCGTGAGATGCGCACTGACGATAATTCCCAATAAGAATGAAACAGCTTCCCGGATTTTCAGCATTGATTGACGAAAGGTCCACTGAAAATTCCCAGGAATTCTCACACTACCATAAAAAGAACAACAGTCGAATACGTGTGTATGTTGTTTTTGTTACAGTCTCTTTCCTCGTCCCGCGAAACAGTTCTAGTTCCAGTCAATCAAGGAAACACTCCTCAGCCCTTGAGTTGATATAACTTTTGCGTCCATTTTTCCATCATGTGAATACTTATCGCTTCCCGATTTATCGATTGTGTTTCCCTCATTGTCTCTCAGTCCGCTGAAGAATGAGGTCAACCAAATGAACGGTCATCACCCTTTGAATGTAGGACAGCGGCAGCAGTGTTTGGATGGAACTTGTACAGATCACAGTCCCACTTGAGTGACAATTAAAACAGACGAGTGCCAGGTTTTGTCCTTTATTGGAAACCCGGTTGTAACAAGTTCGTTCATCGGGTCTTAACTGTGTACAATTCAGGGCTGGTTGTGCAAATTTCAACCAAAGCCTGATGTCACCAAGATGGTCATCGTTAGCAGAACCGTATTGGAATGTCGTCACCCAACTGGCTCAGGCCAGCCGACTGACGTCAGCAAACATGATCACATGCGCGCGCACACACACACACACACACACACACAAACAAACAGTATGAACACGTGAGAGTGAGTAGACTTGCTGGCTGTCACAAAAACAGACTTGCGACAAACGGCAAGTTCCGACAGCCGCACTCATTTGCAAATCAATTTGGTTTTCACGGAAGGCTCAACTGAATCTCTCGTTTGTGGTATTCTTCAACTGCATGTACTGCACAAAGGCCGCCTCATGTTTAAGTTGGTACGATATTCGAGACATTGCAGGATATTTTCACAAAGGAAACCACTCACAAGGTTGCTAAAAACTCATCGACAGCCCACGACTGGTTTCGCCCTTCTTGGAGCTCATCAGGTAGGGGCAGTCGTATCAACTGAAACATGAGGTGGCCTTTCTGTAGCACGCTCAGTTGAAGAATATCATAAACGAGAGAATCAGTTGAGTCCTCCGTGAAAAACCAAATTGTGCAAATCAGTGTACTTATTGATAAATGGCGGTTGATCTTGCCTATTTCAACTTTTACTCTACGCTGAAAGACTAACCACACAAAGATGTTCGTAGGTACCCGATCCGGTGAAAATGACTCTGGAACCTGCAGCAGCCGCTGATGAAAGGCTTGACGCTAGTAACTGGTGGTGTACAGACAGAAGAAATCCGCTCGAATGCCCTAACTGAATCCTTTTTCCGAGTTTAAGGAGGGCAGAAAACATCTATTAACGAAACATCTGGAATGCTTGCGACAGCTGGGTTTGGGTTATTTGCCAGCACGTCCTCAGTGTACTTTGAGTATTCTGCACGCTGGTGCATGTAGCTGATCCCTTTACCTTTCGATCCAAATGAAAAGATGCGACCTAACCAAGAATCATCACTTGTTAGAAAATGAGGGAGGGGGTTGACTGGGCATTTTTGTCGATAACCTTTTCCCGCTTACCACCCTTCCCGTATTTAGGAGATAAGGAAGTCCCGACTATGGACATGACTAGATAACCGATGTGGCAATAGCTCACCGATCGGGTGGGCAATGTTCGTAGCGTGAATGAAATATCCAACATAGGCAGGATGAAGGTCTTCGATTCAAAAGTCCAGTCGAAATTCAGTGTTCGTTAAGGTCAGACTACCGAAATACTGCGTACTTTAAGGAAAAATTCACCCAGACATGATGCAAAATCCAAGCCTGAAAACCGAGATACGGTGTTACTCAACTCTCTATCGTCGATAAGTCTACCATGCGAAGCTCTGCGAGTGTCGCATGGCTATCCACGGCCAAATACTTCCAATGGTCAAGGAGTGCACAAGCCGATTTTGACAAAACTAGGCATACTGCTGGCGTGGTACCTGTCCCAACCACCATGCCCTCGATCGATAGCTCGTCTCCCACTTTACTTTGTGAAACTGTCTCAATATCATTCAAATGGTTCTGTTTGGCGTAGACTTGTGTAGGCCTGTCCTGTGGAATTTCGTCTAATGCTGGAACTGCCAGTACTTCTATCGCTTCCATTTTCTCTCTAAATACGCTTACATCGTTGCACCCTGCTCCGTTCACTCGCTTTTGAGGAAATCATTTTTGTTGTATGAACATAGAGAGATAGGGAGAGACTTTGGGCGTTATTCATTGCAGACAATTTGGGCGGGCTTTAATAGCCTTTTCTTACTGATTGGCGACTTGGATTGAAATATCGAGTGGATTTGAATCGATCGCATTCTGTGTGTGTGTGTGTGTGTGTGTGTGTGTGTGTTAATTTCACACCAACCCTGAGGACAACAAACCTGTGTATCCATTAGGTAGGTCACCCTGGAGAATGCGTGTGTAGTTGTTCCTGCTATACAGTGTACTCCGTATGCATGTGGAGCTGGACTGAGGAGTTGCGTTTGTTCCATCATAATTTGCTAACTCTGACAACCCCTGTCTTTGAACTAGTTGAAGCTAACATCAGAAACCGTTACAACCCCATTAAACACAGTCCGTAGATGCCTCAAAAATGTTTGATAAACGTTTTGCAGTGCCAGAGGGAAAATGTGAAGTGAAATATTCAAGATAAGGTGGACAGACAACCACAAGGATGGGTTGGGATGTGGGACATATCAGTCGAATATTGCCAAAATCACCATAGAAATAGAAGCGAACAAAAGTGTTCGTAAATTAATCGTCAAAGATGTACATAGATATGGAGATGAAGATGACAGCTGAGAATTCGTGACGTTATTTAGCTTCTTGGAGGGTCTTCTGTCTTACGCCAGTCAGGGAGTACTTTAATTATTCGGTTTCTGTCCCCTTCTTTGGCAAACTACATAGTTCAGACACAGAAGTTGGGATACCACATGTCACCGAAATAGCTCTAGTGTGATGAGTGGTAGTGATAACTTCCCTACTCGTTTATTGCTGGTAATATCCGGGCTCAGACTAGCTTATTGCCAGTAGAAATGCCTTTTCAAAGTACATATCCGATCGTTTGGACAATTCTCATTTAAACATGTGTACTTGTATTCAAATACTATCTACTCCTGGCACTCTAAGCTGAGGGAAGTCGTCTTGTTGACCCAGAAGGAAATATAGGAACAGCGTAAAGTTTATCTAGATAGTTCAACTGAAGCAAGAATTTCGTAAGTTTTCTAGCATGGGATTTCCTTCAATTTAAAAATCACTAAACGTCCACATTGAAACCATTATTCACATAGTGCTACATGTTATTGTCACTTTGAAAAAAACATCCGGAATTCACTCGTTCTTATCCAGTTGATATATTAACCGATTATATGAATTCAACGACATCCGGGACCCTTGGTGCTAAGCTATAGTTAGGTCGAACAAGTGTTCTGCAATTCGATGCCCTGATTTCCAAACACATCTTGTATCAAACGTAATATACCAGTTATGAGGTTGCTCAAAATTCTTCGACAGCCAGCGACCGGTTTCGTCCTTCTTTGGGCTCATCAGGTAGGTGCGGTCACTGAGTTTCCGTCAACCTTATTTCCTACTTGAACCCGAATTGTACGAAATTAGCGGAGTACACTCATTCGCATACCAATTTGGTTTTGATGGGAGACTAACCTGGAACCCAGCTCAATCTCTCGTTTATGATGTTCTTAAGTAATTGACCACCATAAATGAAAGATTGAGCTGGATTACAGGTGAGTCTCCCGTCAAAACCAAACTGATGCGCAAATGAGTGCATTTCGGTGACATCTAGCGTCAATATAATCCAGTTGGTTCTCATATTTTTCGGTGGCTTGCCGTCCAATGAAAGCAAATTTGCCTCTTTAGTTCTCAATACATCATTTCACTGAAGATCCGTGGGCAAATCCCCTACTCCATAAAACGTTTACGAAAGGATGACTGTTGGTAAATTCTCCGAATATAAAACGGGCCAACGTTTTTTCCCACATCTGCTAAGGAAACAGAGGGCACGAAAGATGCAGGGCATTTCCTCAGCCACCAGAGAGTACAGATACTGATGAGCAGCCTCTCTGCAGAAACTACGGGCCTATTGCTCTGGGATTATATGTTCCTCCAGAGTGCCTGTTAAACGCCATCGTTCCTGATGTCCTATCAGGATGACGCCACCAGAAGCCTGATGGTGTTGAATGGAATATCAGTCATTCTTGCCCTTCTTTCTGGCTCAGTGAATTGATGTCGCTCGATGAGTCAACATGAGTCCAGCCATATTGTATGCTCAGTTACCCTTTCGGCGATCGCTTTGTAATCCGAGTGGACACTTGCCTACTTTTGGCGATCCTCCGATTGTGTTATGCTGCCAAACTATTGGTGGTCTACACTGAAATCTTTTCTCTCACCTGCCATGATAACAAACGAACATAGCGGAGGTGGAGTCATGTGGCTTTGTGCCTAGAGCGTGATTCTGCCGAACGAGAAAAGGATCTTTTCCAAATAAGCCCCGCCACTAATGCAAAAGTGCATGCGCGAAAAGTTAAGCCCCGCCACTTTTTGCCAGCTCCAATTTAATGTACGCACACAACCTTGACCTATTTTTGATGAAAACAATTCCTTATCCGCATCTAGAAATCGGTCTTCGAAAGGGAACTTGGCTGGAGCGGTCTAGGATGGAGTTTAGAACAGTAATTCTATTCATTTATTGCTGGTCCAAAAATTTGGCAAAAATT
>SJOL01006901.1:263369-312429 GCA_004794785.1 Opisthorchis felineus | reverse complement strand
CACATTCACGGCGATGTCATTTTACACGACTGATTTCGGCCAACCGTGAATAAGAGTCCTACGATTTTTTGAAATTGGTTCAACCTTAGTAATGCGCTTTGGATGGGGGGGATGTCCACCATGCACCTGCGTATTACTACTAATCAAGTATTATGCTCATTAACTTTCTGCTCGCTTCAGAATCACCTGACGTTTAGTGTTGTATGGGTCATCCTTTGAATAATTCAGCTTCTCACTCTTTTAGGTTCATCGTGTGGAATTTCGATACAGGAACTTGCAGGAGTGGGGTTTTCAATGATTGCTTCATCAGTCGTTGTCACAGTTTTAGCGTCTAAGGTGGCCTTCGTCCCTTCGATCGATCTAAAATTATCGGCTCTTTGGCCGGAAGATATTAGTTGAGATCCTTTTTTGCGGTAACACCAGGTCTTGAGGATTCGTAAAGTACTAAGTCCCTGCATTATTGTGATGTGTTGGGATAAACCGTGTTCACAGTCGGACGAAAGGAAAACGGCCAGAAAAATATGCTCGGGTTAATAAAACAATTTACAATTTAGTGACTAGGACGACAAAACTTTAGTGGTTGAAATTCACCGTGATGTCACAAAATGCATATGAGTACTGGAGGGAAGAAAGGTTAGCACTGCCAGAATTGGAAGTAAAGCCTCAAAAATGTAGTATAAAGCCCGATATTTTTGCCTTTGAGACCGTAGGCACGAGTTCGTTCTGAAGAGGTGGACTGAGGTTAGTGGTCTGATTTTCGGGCACCAGCTGGGCTTCTCACAAGGGCTTGTGATATCAGACAGTGGATCGGATTTTCATGGTTTTTTCGTACTAGTGACTCATCAGATATCCAAACAAAACAGTCAGGTGAATCTCCAGCAAAAAGACTACCCAACCATAAAGAAATGCGAAGGGCTAAATCAAGGGAGAATGAATGTGACATATTTTCAATCAAATGGAAAAAGTTTGGAACCGAAATAACAGTACACTGTTTTCAGTTGATTTGGGAACCTGTATAGTTTTAGAGAGGCTATCCTTCTAGTAACATTATCAGTGCCGGTTTATTCATTGTCTTTATGAGCCACCCAAATTTTCATATCCGTTTGAGCGTTATTCGAGCTGTCACAGTCAAGTCAAGTTTTGAAGTATTCACCTGTTTTGTGAGATTACTCAACCTCACGTCACGGAACAACCCAAAATCGGTAACTAGTGTGAAGCAAACTATTTGATTGACTGGATTTTGACATGCATAGTTTGCCAAAAACTTGCACATCACTCAGTTTCAAGCCCCTGCACTACTGATGCCCTTTTCTTTAGTTTTGGTGTCAACTAACCAGACTAACAGTGCTAGTACTGGAGAATGTGTAAGAATGAGTTCTTCAAGTTTAACGATCTATCAAACTCCACGTGATGACGTACTCAGAAATGAAGTAATTCAATTGTGACTTTCACTTTTCTGGTTTGAATGTGACTATGCGGTAGTTTCTTCCAGGCATCCACTTTCGATAGTGAAATCGCCTGTATTCAGAGTATTCTAACTAGGTCGAAAGATAGATCGGTGGGAGGAGTTTGAATGAAAGGGGAAAGAAATACGGATCCAACGATGACTGTGGGAGGAGAAACTCAGGTAGTTTGCGTCGGACAGTGGTGGACTTGTGATTGTCATGGTGCACACAGGAAGAGTTCCAGAATTTAACCAAGGGTTGTGGTGAGCAGTGGATGGGATCATGATAAAAAATGACGATCGTTTTTATAGCATTTAATCATTTAATCATCATTTTATCAGAAATTCACTTCACTTTTGAGCCCGGAAGTACTAATAGTAATAATAACTCTTCTCCTAACATGACCGGTATGAACATATTTGTACAAAGAGAAGGCTGTCTAAGAGTAACATGAGTGAGAAATTCTTGAGGAAGAGTCATAGGACATAAGAACGCAAATAAACTGGTTGAACAGAATTATCAGCGTCAAACGGATGAGGACAATTTGAATCAGCAGGCAAACATGAGGAAGAATCACATAGGCGGCCAGAATGACTCACTCATGTTTGACAGCAGACAGCCAAGACGAGAGCGATTCATTCTAGCTAAATGTTAAGGCAAGCCTCAGAGCGAAGTTGGTCGTGCAGTGGAAGAAGTGATCGCGCAGGGCGTGAGAGCAGGATGGTTCATAGTTCTCAGGAAATAAACACTTGGGGTTGAGAGTTGAGACAGCAACGCAAGGGAGAGGGGAGTAAATGAGCTGATGACAAACGAATATGGGCAATTGGCCAATGGGGCTTGCTTATTGGCGAGTGGGACCAAAGGCAAATGGTTGGAAGTGAATTTTCTTCAAGGCACTGAGGTGAGACTAAGTGATGGTGGTAGAATGGCTGTTTGGCCAGTCCACTAAATTTGTTTCGATAAAGTCGTTCATGGTTTGGTTATAAGATGATACCAAGGCAAACCTTGAACTAGAATTAAGATAAGATACTTAATCACCTTAGGAGGAATTTCTCGTACGATTTACCAAAATGACTTACCAAACGACTTACCAGATACTACAGAGCTGAAAAGAACCGGCGGGTTGTTCCACTTGGCCCGTTCGACAGGCTTTAGGAAGCCTCTTGTCAGTGAGACCATTAATAATCATAATGGCTGTCTGGTATCTAGTAAAGGACGTTTGAACTCTTGTACAAAATAGTCCTCTCATCCGTACGATTGGCATTTAGTAGAATCCTTTATCAGCCTTTACTAGGAGTCCTCTTCATCCTCAGAAGTATTTCCATATGTATGCATATATATCCATACCCAAAAGTGGTCGTCTCTCTGGTCCCGGTGACCTTTCACCTAGTCTGCTCAATGACGGCGTGGAATTCGTCAGCCGGCACCTGTCTGGCCTACCTGCGTCTAACTGGGAGAAAGAGACTTTTCCGGATAAGTGAAGTGAACCGAAAATAGCGTCCACCTTCGAAAATGATGATCGCAATGAATGTGGTAAGCACAGGAGTCAGTTTGGCTCCCTTTGTGACAGGGCTTCCGGTGTCATTGATTTTTCGTTACCTCACGATGGCCTGAGAAATAGTTCCTCGGGGTTTCTAGCAGGTGAAAGCTGCATCAACCACAATCCGTCAGGTGTATGTACAGAAGACCCACAATCTTGTTTTATCTTCACTCTCAAGGTGAGTTCGATCCTGTCGATCTGTCAATACTTCTAACTACACTGTTTCGACAGGGGACACTCAAGAAGTTTGAGACCATAATCCGGTCATTGTACTGACATACTTGCGGGTGTGTTGGAGTGCTTCTTTAAAAAGTGCTATCCTGACAGGATGTCCGTTCTCTCCATTTCTGTCACTGAAGAAATAATGAGGCGGACGCTGGAGGGTCCTCAAAATCCCGGTTTTCAAATCATTGCTGGTGAGAAGCTTGTCGATCTGGGGTGCTCAGACGACGTCGTCCTTATCTTCGAAAACGAAAGCCAAGCTCAAGCGGTTTTGAACAAACTGACAGCTAGTATACCATCTTTCGGCTTGGGCATTGCACCTACAACGTGTGAAGGTGTGCCTCAAGATGTGCGGACTCTGAACATGCCGCTGCAATTCAAAGAGAAGCACTGGAGGGTGTGGAAAATTTTACATACATTGGTAGTTGCATTAGATCGGAATGAAGTGTATCTGATGAAGTAAATGTACCAATATTAAAAACTAGAATCATGTTTGTAATTTTGCATCACTTGTGGCGTCAAAGCGCTATGTTACTGGGTCTCAAAGGTCACATGTACCATACTACAGCAAAGGCCGGTTTGGTGTAAGAGACACGCGATCATGTGTGCGCCTGCACAGGTGCGCACATGGAAACACAATGTGCGAATTGGATGGCCAGACAGCTGGGCTAACGACTCCGATTTCGGTGGGACATGCCTTCTAGGCCAGACTCATCATATCAAACATACGGTAAGCCCAATTAACAGAAATCCGGCGCATTAATTACTGCGCCTCAATGTCGTAATAACCAATCCAAATAATCGGCGCAAACGAGTCATGCCTGTGTGCCGTTGAGCAACGGTACGTGCACGACGCGAGACATATGGCCTGGCTATTGAGGCAGTCACGAGTACAATGGCTGGAATTTTTTCACAGCATACGACATGGGTGAAAAAGTTGCAGCGGTGGATGATTTGTGTCAACTATACAGGAGACCTGGCCTTTGCGGCAAATGACGTGAGGCGTCTTCAGGTTTTTGACCACCGATGCCTCAGAAGTGTTACTGGTGTCGGATGACATTAATGAATCCGTACCGAGGCAATTAGAAAACAAATGTTCGGTTGTGCTTTGGGTTCTTCAGTCGCCGAGGACATCCAGCGACATCAACCACGGTGGCTCGGCCATGTGTTACGCATGCCAAAACACCGAGGCAAGTGTTGTCCTCCGTGCCTCCTTCAGAATGACGCAAACCACGAGGTGGACAACGTACGACTTGGCAGAAGGGCGTGAAAGAGATTACGAAGAGTTTGGGTGTTGTTGACGCGGTCCGCCTTTCAGGATGGGGTTCCTTGACCCTTCCCGTGCTTGGCTGGAGACGTTGCAAGAAATGGTGACCAATCGACGTCAGTTTCATTCCAGATTTTCCGAGTTCGCACTTGAAAGTGTAAACACCTCAAAATGCTTGCTGTAGACTAGCACCAGTTCCATTTCTCATTCACTTTTTCTCCTTTTTCACTTTAAGGCTTTTACTATAACTGAACAAACCCCGTGGTTGTACGGCAGTGAAGCGTCAGTGTAAACCCTGACGCAGCTGAGTATGATACATACAAAACGTTCATGACCACACTATGAAATGAGTTTTAAAAAGGGTTTTTTGTGAACATTCACGTGAGCATACCAAATGATTACTAAGCGAAGGAACGGAAAAACTGTTCCCAAATGAGCCTAACTGTTTAATCCTTATAAGCCTTGTAAAGGTTGTTTACAGAAGCCGTTTCTCCGGCGGTTGGCTCGGTATTGAATAGCCGTATTCGACTCAGGTCAGTTCATTGATAAAAATAACGTATGAATCAGTCATCAGCCGAGCTACCGAGATGGCTGTCTTAAAAAATGAAGGGAATAGTAACACGTAACTTTCAGCCCGGTTAAGTGGTGACAAACGGTTTTCACGGTGATAGTCTTGCGGACGTAAGCAAATCTTACGGCTGTCAGCAGCCACTGTTTGAATAAATTTAGAGCATGTCACCGTCCCAATGCAGGTAAGAGATTTTCTGTTAGCATAAACCACAGGCTAACCAAAGTATTTGGTATTTTTTGAAAAAAAATTACTTTCTCCTCTAATTACGTTACTTATAAGCCGAAAAATACGTCATTTACACCCTGTTGGAAATATTCTGTGGGAATAATCTATACGTAAGGAAAGATTTCACAACTACCACAGTCTGTCTTTGAGTTACTGTCGTTGCTGTCAACCTACTCTGAGATAATGTTGCCCCTCATTCGTAAGCAGCAATTTAGACAGTTAGCGAATTTTCACCTACGGGTTGCGCGACACACTAATGCCTCGACTTATTTAAGCTACTGTCACATTTGAAGTAGGCAAAACTGGAGCGTTTTGTGCGAACGGTGGGCAGTAGCCTACGATTGGTGTGAGAGCAGACGTGCGGGACTGGGCTTGGCCAGCTGCCTTTACAATTATTCTACTGTTCTTTTCTCGATCATACACCCAAACGCTATGAAGAATATGTCGCCCCCATTTCTGTTGACATTCTACGATAAATAATACCAACCCTGACATAGCCACTTGAGGCTGTCCAGGGACCAACCGTGGTCAGAAACGAAAAAAATGACGAGGCACTCAAAATGACGTCGACAAAGTGAATTTTATATCGGCTGCCTCCATCGCACCAGTAAGATACACTAACAGAAGGTGAATCGGACGTGCCATCAAGAGTGATATATCGTTTCAAAATGGAACATAGAAAGCAGCCATTTTTGGGGTTTGAATATACACCTTGGCTAAGTGGTCCGCATATGCTGTGGTAGCCCTGATGCCAGATGAACTGAGCCGCCATATAAGTTATTTATTACCAACCAGGTGGTATGGTGAATAATGACGAATAGATTTATGAAAGCTGTTTCAGCAATCTACCCTTTTGGTCAACACCCGTTTCTATACAGCAAGGAAGGTGACCCTAGTGACAGGATGGGTCAGTTGATGTGGCAAAAGTTTTGCTGAGTTCACATCTTGATGACTAGAGTGTAAAAGAATGGATAGAATGAGCACCAAGGTCCTGTCCCAAAACCTAAGTCTTAAAAGCTTGATCCCATATCCACGGTAGTTAGCATGATATTACCAGGCTAGTGTTATTTTTAATACCAGCTGCGATGGCACTCCAGACCTCTGCCTAACATTCACTTCTGTTTGATGAACTAAATGGTGTTGCGTGAGTACCTTTCTTTATGGATTGGTAGGTCAAGAACGCAAAATCCGTCACACCTTCGTAGGGTCCGTTGTGTTTTAGACAGCCTGCTCTTATCGGGTTTCGGATATGTGAATTCCTAGAAGGGACTGCAATATCCTGAGGGGTTAGTAGTATCTTCGGCCTAGGCGAGAGAATACTATTGTTTCAAAAATGGAATTCTGACAGCGACAGAGGTAGGTACAACACAGGAATCGTCTGTGAGTAGAATTTACATGATACATTTAATACCACTAAAGCTATCGTGTTTCTCCTGCTTTTATGGAGTTTACTAACAGGTGAGAAGATGAAATTCGGTGAACCAGTTACCAAGCCCTTTCTTTCATTGATTGATACAAATCTTTGAGCTGGGACTCATTGATTTAGGAGTCCTAAATTTCTGACAAGTTATGTGCAAGTTCAGCTTGTAATTAGGACCACCCTAGATCGATACCGAACTGACCCAACTGCTCAGAGTATGCCAGCCATTCCTAGTAGTATCTGGAATGAGTCTTTTGATCACACTTCTTATAATTATATGATTACGACTACTACTGTAAATTTCTGCTGTCCTAAAGACTCACGAGTATCAGGCTGTGAAATGAGGCCATTGACAAGATCCCTTGTTGACAGTCTACTCAAGAAGTGTTCCGCCGAATGTGAGCGAGCAACTCTATTGCAACCTTAAGAGACAAAAACTCCAACCAGTTTTTTTGAGCGATGTGCATCGCCCTAATGATCCACTGAAAGTTCACGAATCCAAGCAGATTAACGGAAGGAGAGAGATGCGAGCTACACTCTGCTGCAAATTAAGTTGATGTTATCGGAACTTCCTTAAACGTTGCACCTCGGTATTCCATTCTTAGCTTTCGAACTACTTTTGCAAGCTTTAGGCCAACGGCGTGAAAACACAGCATCATCAAAGCTTGGTAATCGAACCACATTACTAAGTTTTCTTGTAGCTAAGTACGAAATCTCAAAGCAAAATATCAGTCAGCGGTGGGACAATTTCTGTGGCCTCAGTTGACTGAATCATTCTGAGTGGGATAGTTGAGCTAGATTCACAATGGACATGACTGCCAGGGAGTACATGTATTACTGATGGTATCGCGCCTACATTCGATCAGACGCGTTTCCGGATAGTCTGAACCTGCATGATAGCAACTCCCACGAGAGTGATTAGTACGAACAGCTGTTCTTGTGCAAACAAACGGAGATAAGGGAGGCAGATGTATTGTATGGTAGATGTCACCTAAAAACCCCATGTGCAACGAAGTTGGTTCTTTAACTTTTTTAAAATAGAAAAACACAAGTGTCGTATCAGTTTTGTAGACAAGATGGTCAGTCAGAATGCCACAGCTATGAATACTTTACTCCGTTGTTTTGCGGTTGTGGGGATTGAAATTTTCTGGAGGAAATCTCTGATAATAACGATAGTGCATGAGTGCATGCTTAGGGATAAATTACTGTCGTGACAGCCGTCCCGAAAACTAGTATTTCTGTATAACAGAAGTAGTATTATAGAACGGTTCTGAAAAGTATGAATATAACAATAGAACTGTCACCAGTTATAGATGCAACTATGCATGTTGTAAACGGCTTGAGTTGATGATTCAAATGATGGAGGAACTTGATACTCTTACACCAGAGAGTTCCCTGCGGTTAAATTAAGCTTAAAAATATCAGAGATGAGGGGTGCACTGAGTGTATTTCTCCAGGTGCAAACAATCTGTTGTTCAAGTGGAACATACAGTTGATGGAGACTCGAAGACTACGTCTAACCGGTGAACTCCAAGAATGTCGCAACCGGTATTGGGCTGTCGAACGGTATTCAGCAACCTTATTAGTATCGTCATGTTGCTGAAGAAGGGAGTCATTTAGTCGTTTCAGATCGTTTCCAAATGCTTATCAGGTGATCAAAGCCATTATTTGTTCTGACGCATGAACTGTTTAAGTGAGCCCCTTTCCAGGACTGTTTATTAGGTTTTTGTTTGCGAAAACTGCATCCAGAACTATCACTATTGTACACTCGATGACTGAACCTTCGATGTTTCTTAAGTGCCAGTAACATCATTCTATCTCAAGTCTGACTAAAGTTTTTTTGGCATTCATTTTCACACGTTTTTATTCACAGTTCCTGTTGGTGCGGTTCACTACAACCTGTTCGTCTTTCGATATGATCGTCATTCGTCCAAGGGAAACCATTCCTCTGTATTTTGAATGTGGTGCGGTCCGCGGCCACTTCTGTGGAGGTCAAACGCTAGGATTCAAAACGAAAAACCTCTGTAACTTCGATGTACTAGTCAATAGATTTAAACTAACATGCTGTTTGACGCAGAATCAGCAGTGAGTTCAGCAATCTTCATAACAACTCGTGTCCAAAATATTGAGGTTCCAGACAAGTCGAAGAAAAACGAGGGGTTTTTAATGGAATCTAGCTCGCTAACTTCCTCGAGGTAGCAGTGCCATGGAACAAATAAAGTGCATCTCAATATGATATGAAAACATCTAAAGCCCAACGAGTCCAAGGGTAACTGCGAAATTCTGAACATGAATTAAGAAGCTCAAGACAAAGCAGCAAAACTACTAAAATGTGGAAAAAAACTTGGTGAAACAGGTTGAACAACTGCATCAAATTCCGAGCAGTTTTACGTTTTTGAAGGACTACAGATGTTACCTTCATCTTTTGTTGGACAACGTCTAACTGGTCTTTCTCCACTTGTCTTTCACCCTATCCATTCGTGCGTGCATTCATGTCCATGTAGTACGTACAAGCTGCATACGACTTCCAGCAGTGAGTACAGGTTCCCGGTGAAGCAGCGGCCAAAAAATCTGCAGAAACATTCGCGAAAGAATCCTATGCACATAACCGCGTTTGCTAAGCCAATGCATCTGTAAGCCACCTGTGCGCTCCAGAAGCACAATGCTGCTTTCGAATTGAACGCTAGGGTTTGCATTAATGCTTCAGTCGATTGTAGCTAAAGAATTTACCGCGAAGGGCCTAGCCGGTAGCAAGCAAAGTAGGAGCATCTCTATCTCACCTGGAGTTTAGTGTGAGACAACAGCGAAAGGTACAGCTTGACGCCTTTGTCTGTCTCGTGCAATGTGAGTCTCAGTTGTCCGGACAAGTTCGCTTATTTGTTGGTAAGGCACTTGAGTTCACCGTTGGAATGCTTTGGGCTGCTGTTGGGCTACTATTTGGCGTGTTGTCCCTATTTTTGGTTATTTCGAGTTTCCCATCGAAGTGCTAAAAACTTTACGCTATCGCATCATTCCGGTGTACTTGAGGGCCGCTGCCCTCAAAAAGCTGGGACGCTTGCTCACAGATCACATGACTTGAATTCAACTACTGGTCAGGACTTGAAGGGTGCGTTGCTGTAACCGGCAGAGTACACATTATTCTGAGTTGGTGAGAGTCTTGACCTAATCGGCTGTACATTTCATCGGACCACTGGTGTATTATCAGGTTTTATCTAGGTCGTCCGTGATCCTCACAAGGAACTCGATCATTACCAGGCTACGCACTAGGAATTTTATCGGATAAAAGTAACGGGAGCCCAGCTATACGATTTCGTTCAGTTCGGAACGCATAATGTGGTGTAAACAGATTAGACCTCATTCACATCCATCCAACTACACGTCTAGCAGCACGCAGTGGAGTGTTTGAAGCTTGTGCAACAAACGACGGAATAAGTCTTATAACTATACAGCCAGCCCACACAGCATATTTTCGAACCACATCCAACCCACACTTTAATAAAGTGAAGTTTGAGGTAATAAGTCTATCGGCTAATCAGTTTTTGCTCAGCAGGCTACTTGTTTGAAGTGAGAGGAATACAACAAAGACAGGAAACAGCAGTTATTTCGCAATGCGCAAACCACAGCGATGCTGACTGATGGCAACACTTAATATGTTACTTGATTGATTGCGGAGGTGAAATTTGGGCTGTTTATGGTAGGACTATCAAACAGAAGGATCTGGAAGTCAATGAATTACTCGTAAGCCGTCGCAGGCTGGATAGTAGGTACATCAGTGTGTGAACATGTAACATTGGAAGATGGGTGAAAACTTACTGAGAACTCACTACTGGCATCACCCTGTTTAGGGCTCAGATGCAGAGATGCAGATGTGGGGCTCGAACCACGGACCTTCCATTTAGTTAAGTTCGCTCCTTAACCACTGAGCCATCTCAAACTCCACTGTTACACAGGGCTCATCAGTAGATGCTTTTACGAGTTTCAGTGCGAACAGCTGTCACACTGGATGGACTGGTAATGCCCATTCCCGCGTGGATATCGCTGTATCCACCGTTTAGCCTCCACTTGCAGCCACTCAGGCTTATATGTAGCAGGTTGTACGCCTTCTAGTTGTCCCATATGCGACTCCGCGCAAACTGCGCGAGAGTCCTTCTACATGGCACGTGACTGTCAAGCCGATACCTATTTACCATGTGCGTACCCAAACACTGAATTAACTTGGTAATCTCGTGGCCTTTAGTATCTGAGTACAGTTGGGGTGAATGACATTGGTCCACGAGAAGGTATCGGAATATACCTATTGTGACCTATACTTAGTGTTTGATGGCACTGACAGCAAACACCGCATTTCAACACTCAGTGTCTCCGACAACTTCGCTCCAGTTTCTGTGAACCGTCCATGCGTCAGATGACCTCCTGTGTACGATACAAACTTCAGATGATACTGATGTCTTTAGGCTACTGCAGTGAACTACGAAACTTGTACGATTACATGTGAGGAAGGTTCTTGTAGCTGAAATTTGCCATTGCTGTTTGGGGGAAACTTGTGGACAACAAAGTAATCGATTTGTCATTTTCGACTTTCTAGCCCGCTGATTTTGAAGTTTATCAGACTAGCTCCACTTCTTTCCTGTCTTCCTACCGCACTGTGATCACTATGGCCTCCGCACAATCGGTGTCGTTGATTCCCTGGCGGGTGACCATTAGGTCGGGAAGAGTAATTGACAATGGTGGAAGAACTATGCCAACGATGAGCATGAGTTAGAAATGCATGGCGAGTTACCATGTCGCTTGTCAACGTATGTAAATGAAGTGTCTGGATTCTGCAATGAAGCGTGATTCGTTGGAGGCTGGAAACTCACATCAATCACCGGGAACCTATTTACTGGAACCGACATATCCTGCTGATGGTGCAGTTCTCAAGTACCTTACTTAAGTAGATTCATAAATCGTTTTGACATTTAAACTGAAAGGCGAAATGTTTGTTAAGCTGAGACTGTGGAATGAGCACTACAGATTGTATCCATCATCTTCCATAAGCACTAGCCGAAATGTGCTTGAACCTGGTAACACGGGTTTCCATTGGAAACGAAAGTGAAAATGAAATAAGAAGGAGTTTTCTTTTAGTTCGGAAATTCCCTCCTGAGAGTTTTTGTTCTGCACAAACTCTCTAGAACGTGGCCACGTATTCGCAACATTGGAAATCCAACAGACCAGTTTGTGTACGAAAGCTCGCACCATACGTGCTTTCTTTTAGAGAACAAAGTTGAACAGCCGGCTTTCTTCTACTCGGGCTTTATGCATGGCAGTTACGGTAAGAGGTGGAAAACAATCCATCTGCTTTGCTCATCCATGCTTGGTTGCGCAAGAACAGCTCTTCATTAAGTAGAATCGGTTATCGAGTTCCATAGTATTAAAAAGCACGGTTGGCTGTAAACGCAATATGACCGAATTGTACCGATTAACGTAGGTAGAACTGTCCGATACATCATTGCAGTCACATGTCACTCTGAAATCAGAACCAAAAGGACCTAGTCAAATAGCAAAACAGATGATATCTCGTCACTAACAGATAGTTTGCCTGCAAGCCTTAAAATACTTTTCAGGCAAGTACGAGAGAACTTAGTGATGTGGTTCAGCAACCAAGCTATGGCTGGTACTCGGTTTTCAGGTCGAATTTAATATCCTAATGGAAGAACAAAAGTAACAAACATCCTTCATTGGTCTACTTGGCGCAGTGCTCAAGAAGGTTTTGCATGTGAAATGCAAGATTGCTATTGTTGAAGTATACTTATTTGCGAAATAAGTTGGTGTTACCTGGAGACTCAAATGAATCTCTGCTGAATCTCTCAGCCACGGTGTTCTTCAGCTGAATGTCCTACACAAAGGCGGCCTCATATTTTAGTTCGTACGATATTTGAGATATTGCGGCATATTTCTACAGAGGAACATACTACTCACAACGTTGCTAAAAACTATTAGAGAGCAAGTGGATGTAGTTCACCGATCGCGCAAAATTTACTGTTCATGCAGAGCATAAAGTTGACGGAAGTTCAGAAACTTCGCCTATCCGATGAGCTCCAAGAAAGGCGAAAGTGGTGGTAGGCTGTCGAATGGTTTCGGCAACCTAATGAGTTCATTCAGGACTGCAAGCTCTACATATTTGCACAGTCTCCGCCAATGAACATGGCAGTAGGGTTTGACGATGTTTGGTCACGACGAAAAGTTCTTTTTAAGAATGGGTTATGTACACAAAAGGTATGGTCACTTACGTTTAAACAAATCTGGGAGGTGGGTCGTAAAATTTCTTGTGTTTAAGTGCAACAATTGTGGGGCCACTTCTGTTCAATCACCGATTTCGGCAGAAAGTCACGACGTGGTCGTTCTACCGTTATTGATATCACACACAGAAAGAGGTCGATGTCTTAGCGTTATCAAGAAAGCTCGTTCATAATCTCGAGGAAAGACGATTCAGAGAGAAAAAAGCGTCAACAATAGTCCCTCATTTGTCAGGTAGCATAGTACCAGGAATACCTGATTTGAAAATACAAGAAACTGGGAATAAATTTCCACTTATCGGGTGGTTCACTCAAATGGCCCTAACAGCGCTGGGTACTTCCTTACCTCACAGTACGACATTTTTAATTTCCGTGCCCGTCGAACTGACAGTGAACAGCTCCCTTGAATGCTGTTTTTAAAATCTGGATGCTCCAAGCTGAATCAGATAGAATTAAGAAAAATGGGTAAGCATATTAGCGATTCACACATCATGTACACTAAAGAGCCGAATATCACTCTATGCTTAAGCCATTCGCAGTGTAATATTGTTATTGTTTTCGATTGTGATCCGGATATTCATTCTAACTCACCCAGAAGCAGACACACAAAAAAGTGTACAGGGTAAAGTTATTTAAAAAGATAACATTTCCATAGCCGAGTGCAAGCTGTTGGCTAGTGAGGCCTTGTTAACTAAGCGATGTCCGACTTTTGGGAATCGTGCAAGCAACCAGCAGTTCTTACTTTGACAAACCACATCAAAACTACTGAAACACCCTGTTTCTGTTATATCTGCTGATTCGCCAATCTGTTGTATCTGACTGCTGTTCCCGCTCCAGTGCCTAGTGCCGGAAAAAGACTCACCGATAAGGAACACAACAGCTTTATTCCGAACAAGCGAGAGCGTGAGTGCAAAAATACAAAGACCTCAAGCTACTTTATTGGAGGGACACTGTTGACCTTGGTCTAACACTGTCTCGCGCTGTCTGGCTTCGATAGAAGGCTGTCACGCGCTGCATATTGCGGGGGCTTTGTCTGTCTGGTCAGCATCTAGCGGAGTTGAGAGTCTCAGTGGATTTCGGGCATTCAGTGGTTACTTTCAGGAATCTGACCTTCCTGATAGTTTCGCTCCAAAATATAGATAGTGCTTCCTTTCACTCACGATATACAGTCGCTCAGGTTACACGGATAATATCCAGAGTGATCATCACAATAGCTTAGGCTCCCTTCCGAAACACCTCTTTGGCCCGCTGTCCCACAAACTCATCTTCAGTAAAATGTATTTGACGAGTATAGTACATGTTGCACATGATTAACGTAATCCTAGGGGTGTGTATATTCGGAATATTCTCCTGTACTCTGATCGCCCGAAAGCTTACACGTCATCATTGCTTTCTCCACAGTCATCTGGATAGTCTTTTCAAACTTATTTGCAATTGTCGGTTATGACTCTGTGGGTTTCCTTGACGTAAATTGGCGCTCTCGGTGAACATTGTATGGAAAGCGAGTGTGTTGTCTGAAAGATAAGAGCGAGAATTTGTCAGCTGCCCCAATTTGCTCGCTGCAGATATATAAGTTGCCGTAGATGGTTAACTATTGCAGTTCAGTATGTCCTAACGAATCTTCTGTGCACATTAAGAGATGTTAGCCTACTGAGGAATTTTCCACACACACTTCGAATTTCCGGTTGGATTAACGAATAATTTCATATGCGCAATACATCGTCTATGCAAATGCGTTGGGTGAGTTGCCCGCACCACCAGTGCCTCGAGATTCCACTACAAGCTCCTGAAAGCACCTATACTAAACCGACGACCAACGGCATTGTCATATGAGACGCAATACAGACAGCATCATTTTCCCTACTGGTGCCAAAGAGGGCGACTCATCGTTGGTGGTCGTCACAGTCTTGGGGGCTTCTCCGCTTTTAGTTTCATCTGAACTTCAGCTGCGGCTGTGACCGCTTAAATTTTCCTTCGGAACTGTTGCATCTGCATCCACGGTGCCACTCGTCTGTCACTAAATGTCAGACCTGTTACAAGGTGGAGGAATGGGGGATATTTCGCAAGCTTTCAAAGCAAGAATGCAGCTATCACGCTTTCCATTATCGCTCGACCAGTTCAAGCGAACGTTACCACAATGCATTTGCTGGCCTCTTTTGAGGACTCGTGAGAATGTGCACGAAACATAGCACTTTCCCACAGTTAATAATGGTGCTTTCCAGCGGGTGATCTATCTGCTTTCGGGCTTTACACAGGCGTCCACTGTGCACTGTAGGATTTGCGCACTCCGAAACACACCAACGATTCCGATTCATGTTTCACAGCATTGACTGGCTTTCCGGCATCGCTAGACCGAAATGTCAATGCGATAAACTCTTCGGTCATTGCAAAATTCAACTAAGTCGCAGTACCTCCAACCGGAACATACTAACGGCATACCTAGTCATCGGCAAGGGAATGGTGGCACACGAAAGTACACTCCAAAAATACAACTGCATTTAGCATCCTGATGAACTCTGTGAACGAAGTTTTTGAACCGTTTTGTGTTGTCTACATATCCTTTTAAAAGCACTCGCCTGTTACCAACATCGGGGAAAACACAGGTTGAAGCAGAGTATCACCCACTGTATGCGCCGATTGACATTCTAGACCGCTTTGAATCCAGGCCACCTAGTCCATTTAAGCCAAAATGATAAGAAACTACTGTAAACTACAAGTTATCCCCGTCCTATCTGACTGAATGCGCACGGCGTGCATTAGCGATTATATTCTTATGAGTAAGAGGTTGTTAGAACCTCTGTCGGCAGTGTTGTGGATGCAAATACCTTTGGTGATATGTGAGATGATTACTGCTGATAGTTTTCAACCAGTCCAAGTGTCTTTAGTCCTGAAGGATAGGCTGACCTCATTTTCAGAATGGACTCGAGGCCTGAAATTTTTCATTCTGACCTCACTTTGTGGAAATAGTTATAATTCCACATTTTCGAATGAAAATTTTTGGCAGGATAACATAAGAATAGCTTGTTTTAAGGTATACTTTTCAGTAGTAAGCTCCCCAAAAACGTCTCATAAAGTTCTTTGTATTTATGCATTCCTATGTGATCACTACCGTGTGGTCCTTACCAATATGGATTGGAAATCCTTCGTGGAAGTCTGAAACACAGACATATTTCTATATAAACTATGTTAGTAGAAACAGTAAACTTTTATTCCTGCAGCGTTTGCACGTGATGCTCAGTCTACCTTATCCGGTTTGCAGTTTACGTACGGTGAAACAAAGTCTACTGGTGGGATTAGGTAAACAACAGCGAAAACGAAGTCAACATGTACAGGTGTTTCTGAGACTTTCGGCAAACAAAATTATTGGCCCACAGACTGCAGTCATTTTCGCTACTATGACATCCCCTGACAAAAGACTATTCTGTTGTTGACGAGGCATTCAAGACAAAATGGAACAATAGAAGAGGTTGTTTTCCGTCACCATGGCAACAAGCATATCGTTGTTTGCGTTTCATCAAACGCTTAAGGCACTACTTGATGGGGAGCAAAGAAATTACTGTCAACAACCGACCAATGTGGCACACGGCACGCGTCACTTGAGTTTAACCGTGACGTTTCAATATTTGATCAAAAAGTAGTCAGATACATGTAGTTTTCCGCATTCCACTTGGTTAGGCGTTTTCTTCAGTAGCAAATAGTTTGGGTTTCCAAAATCGCGACAACTAGGCACTTCTGTTCTACGGTCCGTACATTTCAAATAAAATTTACCAAACGGCCAGTTTCATCGACACAAACAAACACAGTATTGCTTGTATTTGGTGTGAGAACGAGAATGCAGCTTTTTTGATCGCACTCTGTATGTCATTCGCTACACTTTCGAAACAAGCAAACTGTTGCGGTCTTCAGTCGCAGAGGCATACATAAAAAATAGTACCAATATTATTGACTGAGGTTAGGTTTCCCTGGGGACTATTTTGACACTCAGCTCAGGCAGACCTTTTATCCATTGTATATGTGATTTTAGCCCCTCGAAAAACTATAACCATGGATGGCTGACTGCGTAGAGCAACTGGCAGTCTTGGTTGGAATTAGCCAAGGCTGGATAGATTTGATAGGCTACTGACAGATTAGTGATTCCTATTCAAATAAGCCCTGGAAGATCGCTTTAATGGAGTACTTAAAATGGTGGAAAATAAGAGAACTCCACTAACGCAGAGGCTTTGGACCATAACGTTTGCATCCAGCCCTCAGTCGTGTCGACCCACAGACGATAGACTAACACACTACTAATAAGGTTGCTGAAAACCCTACAAGTTTCCTACTTCGTGGGGCTCATTAGGTAGGTTTAATTTCTAAGTTTCTATCAGCGTTATGTTCTAATAGAATACCCTATTGTATGCAAGTTGCGAAAAACGCTCACTTGCAAACTAACCGAAGACTCAAATGGGCTGAAGAATCAGTTTAGTTTCCCGTTATCACCAAGGCAGTTTGTAAATGGTCTTTAGACTAGATTTTTTAACCGATAAGCTCGCGGATGCTGCTGCGACGTAAACAGGCGATGTACATAAGAGCACTAGCAAACTTACAGATGTAGTGCTTGAAGTTAGTTCTGTTCCGTACCTCTGGCTAGGTGGGAAATCTAGCTGAATAAAACTGCACTCGTTCTTCCCATAAGCTGCTATTTCGGCATCGCATCGGTTCGCATAATCTCTTGACACTAGACCGCATTTGTTACTACCAACCAAACAATTGCTGTGTATTCCGTTTCACTTCTAAATTCCCCTGAAGAAGTGTGTCAGAAATGACGGTATTTCTAGTATGGTACGGACGTGACCTTCTTTAGACTTCTTCATATGGTTATCCTTGTTCGCTCCCCAATACTTCACGCATTATTGAGACGTGAACATTTGCAAGCCTACATCATTTATGCCTTCATAAATGAATTTTACCGATGCCGAAAGACCGTGTGCACAATGCAACTATAGAAATCCTAACCCATGGTTGTGTAGTTTTGGCCTCCCATCTGAGGACTTTAAAAGGGTTCAGACGTTTGACGTCGATGCTTCCGCAGTAGTTGCAGCGTGCTCGCAACTAAGTGCTAGGCAAGAGAGCACTTGGGGATGATTCAGAATCACTAAGGCAGCAAGCGAAACACGTGTCTACCAGACAGAACACCGTTTTCTTCTCCGAACTCTTGTAATCGAAAGGCCCGCGGAGGCAGATCATGGTTTGATAACGCGAAATGAAGGCGTATGTTATGAAAATGAATGCTGTGGAATCTCTTCAGGTTCCTAGGTGGAGGGTTCAAGACCCTTCTACATTGCATTAGAGACCCTACAAGACTTGGCATGTAACTGGTTACAAAGGTGGACACGCTGTCATTTCCCAGTTGAATGGCGTCTTATTTGACACTGTGTTCAGCTGCTATTCCAGGGTCCTTGATTGCTTTACTTAGGGATATGTGAAATTTTCACCAAGTAATCACCCTCTTCTTCCATTTCATCTCTTGACTAGTGTGCTCCTTCCTCATTGTTGTATAACAGTTAAACATCATTATCAAATATTGGTGATACTGGTGATAATACCACCAACTTCGTATCCGGCAGACACTCGAAGGTGTCTGGTTCCATTTGCTCACAAGCATTCCTTGAATCTGTTGTTTGATGACCCGTAGCTGCTCTGCCACTGACTTGTTATTTCACTCAAAAAGTATGACTTTCAGAAAAGAGACAGATTTTTTGTGGATCTGGTGCCTCTCCTACCGGCCGAATCAAGAATGGCGGCGGTTTCCTCCAGGAGCACGACTACTGTTCCGTGAATAATGAAAGGATTGCTCATCAGCTGGCCTTACCACGTTGTATATACTTTAATAGATACAACTATGGAGGATAATTTAGGCTTCGGACAGCAAGTAGGTATGTTACCATTCTGAATGGTCGGACTGAAACGAACCTCGGAGGGGAACCTCGCACGTATGTTCCTTCCTCATACAAGAAGGTCTTAGTTTGGATAAACTGACGGTCTGTCGTGGGGACAAGTCTGAATGTGATGACCCGATAAAACCAGCCGGAGAGAAATTGGGCAGGTATGAAGCATGATAAGTGTTCACACGTTGGTTGGACTTCACACTTCGTCGCACACAATCTTAGCAATACGGCTTCTACTCTGAATGAATAAGTATTGGCAATGACGTACCGCTCTGATAGAGATTTTTCAGCCTCCTGTTTTCCATTATCCCTTGTCCGCAGTTTCGAAAATAAGCCCATGTCAAATTCAAGACAGTCTCTTACTGAGGGGCATTGGCTAGTAACATGCTACGCATAAATGACCAGAATTGTCCTTAGGTATACACTGCATCGTCTGTTTCATTGGTGTCCTGTAAAAAGAAATGTTGATTGGCAAGAAATCTAACTGTGCCGTCAAAGTTCTACACATAACCCGTTCAATAGTTACTACAAATTTAGCCCCAAAATTTTGGATCAGACATTGCTTTGGCAACAAAATCGTTTCGAAATCTGACCTCAATCCAAAAAGGTCGACATAGCGCCCAGACATAACCCGGCGTACACTATGAACCAAGCGTGCACTTCACAGCCCGGGTTACGGGTAAATTCTCATTCCTATACGGTGGCTCCATACAGATCCATTTACCGACTGGTTAGAAAAATTTATTGTGACAAACTTGCTGTTCTTGATCACATAACGTTTTTGCTATTAAGCTTACCGCTTCTTGGAACTTATATGAAGGTCAAAGAGTTGCTATTGAGAACAGTGCGTGTAGCTTAGGTTGTAGCGAACAAACTAGCTACCAGAATCAAAACTCGTAAAACTTTGAAGTACAAATTTTTGGGAAAACTACCATGGATAGGTCAGCAATTGTAGGCAAACTTTGACGTATCTTAAGATAGGTTAAAATTTTCTGCTGGACGGCAAATAACCTGACACTTCGGACCTGATGTCGTCAGTCTATGGCCACATCGTGTTACGATCAGAATGGGCTTGGTTGGTTGATGTAGTGGCTCCAAAACATTTCCGTGCCCCAATGTGTATTTATAACACTACTGGAAAGAACTAAGCTAATAGGTCACCTAGATTACTCAGCGGTGTTTTCAGGTATTCAGTGTTCGTGTCAGCAATTCATCGTATGGCTTACCGCGTCTGTGGCGTGCGTTGTGGTTTGAATGTAAGTGAGAGAATAATGAGCTTGTGCCCACTGTGAACACTATTCAGGAGGCTACATCACCCCACTGTAAGACAGTGTGACCGACCATGACGTCGAACACAAACACTATCGCCCATCAGGTTTACTGTGTCATCGAACTTACGCGGCTTTAAACCTCCAGTATGTAAATGCTGCAGGCGGCATTCATCACCGTCGGTTATTCACTTGAATGTTGATTGCGAGTGCAAGAGTTTCACTCAAAACGCTATTCGGCTTAAACGTTTAGTACTGCAGAAGCGGAAGGAAGAGAGATGAACAGCCCAATTTTGATGAACTGAATCGGCATCTGATTCTCCGACTCACTGAAATACCCCACAAAATCAGTGTGGTTACTGTGATAGCATCCTAGAAAGCAGCCCTAATATTTGTAAGTGAATTCCGAACCTCATGCACTTACTGGCGGCAAACGATGAAAAAATTCAGTCTTTCGCAATCACATAGAAACAACCTGAAGAGAAATTCTAAAAGTGGTGAGTGAGGTTGGGTAGGCTTAGGTATCAGAATTGAGGTAACAAACTTTAATGGAAAAATTCCGCCGGACCGAGAATCCACCATTTGCTGGACACAAAGAAATTAAGAAAACGCATGCAATAAATCCCCCTGCGGCCGATGCTGGGGACTACTGGTTTGTATGAGTAGTGTTTCGTGGCCCTTTGGGCTGGGGATAGGGCATTTGTGGTCAGATATTCCATAAAATTCAGCTCAACCTTGCAAGCTTACGCAACAACTATGACTTACGGCTAAGCATCCGAGCTGAGTTCTTTTGTTGAAGATGCTAATCGTTCTACTGTTCACATTTTATGCTCTTATTATGTTGTGCCCCATCGCATAAGCACGGGCTATGCAAATGAAAGTAGCCTCATTGCATGCCTATGGTCGCTCCATGACGTCAGCTTGGGTGTTGCATTTCCTGAATACGACAGGAGAGGTGAATGTAACTGCTAATACAGATGCTTTGAATATTTCTACTTTACTACCTCTCACATGAACTCCCACTCTTCCCACTAAAACACGAGCAGCTAATGTGGGTGTACTGTTGTCCAAAATAGAAGTGTGAAAATGAGTGGTATAATGCCGAATTCACCAGTACTCGAGCAACAACAAAAAATGGCGCACTTTGGAAACCAGTGTTTTTGAGCAGTTGTCGATTCATCTGAGAGAACAGTGGGCTAATTGGCAGGACAGTTTCACTTTAAATTTCCACACACGCTTTGATGATATTCATATGTAGGTTGGGGAAAATCTACAACTTATCAGAATCAGTGGCATACTGCTGGCGAAATATTGATGGCTCGTCTGGATTTTCTAGTTGTTGGCTTGTTCGCCGCGCGTGGCGATTGTTTCGTCATACCAGCCCACTTTTGGATAGGCGTTTCCTACCCATGGACCTATGGGCAATCAGAAAACCGATTGCTGTTTGCCACTCACGTTATAGATACGAGCATCTCTCAGCTAAACCATAAAACGGTAAGCGCGAGAGAATTAAACAACCCACCCAACTTATGGACACATTATAATTATCGTAGCCAGTATTAGTAACCACAAAGCTGCAAACAATACTCAAATTATTTGTCTTCGTCTTTCGCTCGATCAAGCTAACTTTTTGCTGGTAGCTTACGAAGATAGCATAAGAATGAGAGGCGAGGCGTTTCAGTACTCATTTCATATGAACGCTACCATGAAACTCCGAGTTATGCGTTTTGAAAAAAAATAATACTAAAAATAGTAGTACAAAGTTTTCATTTTTAAGGGTTCTAAATAAACTGAAATGCCTGAGCTCCAATGTGCCTCACAGAATGTGGATGGCAGAGATCGCCGTCAATAAAAAGTACTATGTGAATACTTAGGGTAACGTGCGAAGGCGAGCTGCTGGGTGTGGGTGATGACCATGCCAAACGGGAATGTACAACGACCGAGTACGGTATCTGAAAGTGAAAGATGGACAGTTTTACTAAAGAACGCATACATTGAGAATTCGTGGGTGCTGACATCAGTTTGAAATTTTGCTGAGATTATCATGTGGTGTAGAAATTTTCCCCATATATTTCAGAGGTTGGAAGGCGCGGATTGTTCTTGAGTAAGACAGGGTTAGAAATCGTGATTAGATTCTTGGATTTGTTTGTGGCGGTTGTGGATCAGGCAGCCATAGCTTAGTGCCTACAGAAGCCCGCACACAGTAAATTATCTGTGCTTGAATATTGGAACGGGCTCAAATATGGTGGAAGCAGAGTGGAATAAGAGATTTCCCCAAAATTTACTGCGTACGCATTATTATCAGTAACTTGTAGCCGAGAGTTTCGTTGTCGAAGTAAAATGTGCGCGACTAACTTGGACTGACGACGAGAGCTTTGCACCAGAGATGTTATCCATCCCACCGTTCCGGGTCCCATGTTAATGTGTTTAGTGTAGTGTCATTTTGTGCCATTCCGTGCACTGCATAATTAACGGTGTTTTACCAAGCCCGGTCCAAAATAGTCTGATCGATCCTGTCCAACAGTAACCTCAAGTGCAACTGGACTGATACACAACATCAGAAGAGACCGGTTCATCGCATTCATTTGGGGAACGGCCTTCAAAATTAATACGACCATTATTATTTATTAGGCGCAACCGCACTACTGACAAATTTCAACGGAGGTCGTTGGCAATGTGGTTTGATTTAGGGAGAAAATTGTGGTCCACAACAAATTGGCGATAGAAACACTTGGAAATCGAACTCCGCAATGCCACTCTCACACGAAGAACTGATTTTGATTTTGCAACAGCTCAGTTGAGGTTAGTCGAAGCAGTCCTTCACAAATTGGGACTTCGAAGTCCAGCCACAGCTGAAACGAAGAAATCTTCTGTTGATGCTTGTGCGAACAGTGCAGTTGAGTTTCACTACGATACACAATCGGATTCCACCCTCGAATCATGGTTCCGAAGATATGAAAACATGTGAGGACGGAATTTGCGGATTTGGACGATGTTTGGAAATCATGACTGTTACTCCAGAAGCTCGGGACAATCGAGCTTCACAAATTTATTAATTTTATGCTCCCCAAATTCCCAAAAGACTTTTCCTTTGATGAACTCGTACAACTGTTGAAAGATATTTTTTGTGAACCGTGGATACGTTCAAAAGAGCTTTGCTTAAGGCAGAAGGGGTAGGAACCACAGTAAACATCCTACAACAATTCCTCTTAATGTACCGCCTGACTCCAAATCCGTCCACGCCGGAGGGCAAGTCGCCTGAAGAGACACTACTCTACCGCACTCCTCGAAGCACCTTTGATCTTCTGAAGCCTCCAAAGGAGTAGGTGGCATCATCAAATCATAAAATGGAGTCCAACTATAACCGCAAGCATGGTGCAAAGTGGCGACATTTTGACATCGGACAGAGCGTGTTAGTAAAGGACTATCATGGTTATCGCGTATCCTGGCGTCAAGGCAAAATCACTCGGCGAATCGGAAATGTCATCTATGATGTTGACGTGGGTTGCGAAACGTTGGTTCGTCATGTTGAAAGAAGTTGAAAGAAGCCTAGTCACAACCCACTCAGAGATTGAATACGTTGCCCCTGAACAGTTGGATAGAATATCTGGATATGAGCAGAGGAAGGACGACAAGCAGACGGATGCCAGTGACAGGGTCAAGTTAATCCGAGACAGAAGACTTATACTACTCAAGTTCAAAGGGCAAGTATTAGGAGAACCAGCTCCGAACGTAACTTGCCCTTGACAGATGAGTTCTATTTTTAGTGTCACTTTTTGGCCCGAATATAACTTTCCACGTGAACTTTATAAACAGCCCGTTTTCGGCTGCACATGACACGCCTGTACGCGTCAGTTTTCAATAGATCAGCTGATTCGCACCTTCATTGGCTTTCTGGTTTGGCTAAGCACATCAGGCTATCAAGTGGCTACCCAGACTTGAATTCACGGTATTAAGAAGGGATTAAGAAAACTGTCATCCACATCAAGTGGTAAACGCCTCTTGTCTGCTGTGGTGATCGAAGGTCTATCATGGACATACGTCTTGATAAACCTGTCCAGGTATTCTCTGGTAATGTGAAGACATTCTTGATAAGCTGCTGTCCAGGTTTTATTTCGTCGGAAGCACTTGTTTCATGTGCCCGAATGACCGCAGTCCTTTTCTGCACACGCTCATGAGTATTCAATGCGAAACCAGGGAAATGGAGGACGAAGCCGTTTAGGAGGGTTACAATATGTATTGCGACAAATTACTCCGTCGGGATGTGTCTGGTGAGCGGGAAATTCAGAATAGATGAACTGTGCTCATGAGAAGGACGAGCTTTTGGGCGACTATATTTTGTACGATTAACGATGATTTTAAAATGTGTGTTGTGCGCACTAAACACGATGTCACCTACATAAATGCCCTAGATAATGGGGATTCTGCGGGGTATTATCACCAACTTGGCCCTCAATCATTTCCAGTAAAGTTTCGACACTGTTTGTCCCAAGGGACTTCCGATAGTGACACCATCAATCTGTCTGTAAATAACACTCTAAGGACTAGGGCGGAGATTTTGTGTATGAAATAACAATGTCTTGAGAATGGGTGAATTATATACACAATACATGCTGCCGCTCCACACAGTCATTATTGTAGCCAACTTTTTCATGCAACAAGACATTTGTGAATGGAGTCAGCATTAGTAAAAATGAAATATTTTATAGGATACTTCCGGGCTGAAAAGGGTCTTCTAGGGAGAAAAGCAATAAACCGCGCCGAATGGGGTCCGATTTGTCAAGTAATCACCCTGTATACAGACGGCAGTTCTCATTTGGAAATCGACTTTTTGTTCTCGTAGTACCTGCAAATCTGGGTGTTTCCGTTTCTGTGAGACTAAGGTGTTTTTATTGAAATCGACACAGATGGCTATGTGATATTGTTAGCCAGTTTTCAAAAATTCTTCTTTTCTACCAAGTTTTTTTCCCAGGCAGGGTTAAGTTTGCCTGTTAGACTGTCACTGGGAATGGACTAGATTTTCCCAGGTACGCTGCTGAAACACTTTCTGGTTCAAGAAACTTCACATCGTGCATCTTTGTGAATCCGTTAAATGTCTGATAATAGTCAGCTTCTGGACAGTGTTGTTGGCTGATGATGGAAACAACAATCTATCCGGGGTATCTGTCAGTTTTACTCGAAACCATCCGGCACACTCTGATGATCGGCTTATTTGCTTGATCCTGGGAGCTTTCGAATAGGACCTTTACGTCACCGTTGTAGTTTTCCGCATTGGGACACTAAACTTGCGCCCAGCAAAAATTCTTCAATTTGAGCTTGGTAAGACTGTAGGTTATTCAGAGTTTGCACCTGTTCAGGCAAATACTGGATTTTTGCTTGTGAGTTGCTGGGACATCGTTGCTGAGGTTTTAGTGGGAATGATTGAGGGCCAAGTTGGTGATAATACCCCGCAGAATCCCCATTATCTAGGGCAAGTATGTAGAAGACATCGTGTTTAGTGCGGACAACACACATTTTAAAACCATTGTTAATCGTACAAAATCTAGTCACTCAAAAGCTCGTCTTTCTCATGAACACAAACTTAGGACAATTCATTTTTTCTTAATTTTCTGCTCATCAGACACATCCCGACGGAATAATTTGTCGGACGGTTTCGTCCTTCATTTCACTGATTTCGGATTGAATGCTCATGAGCGCGGACGGAAAAGGACTGCGGTCATTCAGACATATGAAAAATTGTGCTTCCGACGAAACAGGACCTAAACAGCAGCTTATCAAGAATGTCTTCACATTACCAGAGAATACCTGGACAGGTTTGTCAAGGTGCATATCTACCTTAAACCTGATAGATCTTCGATCACTACAGTAGACAAGAGGAGCTCTACCACTCAAAGCAGACCACATTTTCAACGATCTCAGTCGAAACTTGATGGCAGTACGGTTACGCTTAATACATATGACCAGTCGTTTAATTTTGAAAGCCGTCCCCTAAATAAACGCGATGAACCGGTTTCTTCTGTTGTTATGTATCAGTTCACTTACATTTGCGGCTACCTTTAGTCAGGGTTGCACGTGCCTCATCCAAACTCAAACGTCACTTGCGGAGTCTTTGGTTTTTCAAACTCTTTTTGGTACGGTTTAACTGAACAGTAACTGGAGGTTTTGTGTTTTTGGTGGACACAAATAGGAAGGTCTTTCCATGCAGAGGGCTGTTTCTATTGAATTGATGTCGAGCCAAGATTGTTGAGAGCACTGCTTCCGATAAAAATTTTACCAGACAAATATATTCATAAATAGTTTACAAGGTTAAGGGGATAATATGTGAGATGCTTAGCTACTTCAGCTACTCAGAATTATCTGGCCCTCAAATGGGTCTCCGAGTTTCTCCCGGGGGCGGTGATCTGTTAGCCAGTGTAAAGTCAGTGCCTTTACGTATATTTTTTGATGACAGTGGATCTTTGAGGCAACCCGTCGACAATCGCCCATGGTGTTTGGAATGTGCCTTTGCGGATTAACTTCAAATGATTAAACGCCACTCGGTGTACGACGTGTTATGTTTGAGTTAGGTAGACTTGGTGGCTTCCAGCTGCACACGTCGTGTGTTTAGCTTCTTCGGATCGAAAGCAGGACGATAAGTGCACAGTTATTTTCCGGGATAGACACCGAGCCGTACAACCCACATGGTTTGCGGAACACTAGCAGACAGAATAACGGACTTATACTGATGTGTCTTGTACTGGCAATGTACCTTCCAGATTTGTGTTCAGTGAGCAGGATGTGGATAAGTGAACCCTAATGTGTACTTTAGTGAATATTCTTCAGACAGAGGCGAATAGTCGGTGGATGACAGTTTCATATGACCCAACGATAATAAGTAGCCGCTGTATGCAAACAGGTTTCCTGGAGAGTGAAATACGTCGTCTGAATACTGTCCCATCTGGGCGTCCCATACTTTTACGTACAAACTTCTCTGGGTATCCGTTCTTGATCAGGGTCCTTGTAATCAGCTTTTGTTCTGCTCCAAGGGTGTCGTGAGTGCACACCTTCTGAGCCCAGTTCGTCAAGATTTCTCCAGTACCTCGTGCTATGGAAATTCGTCTACTGACCAGGCCAGGTTTCTTTGGCTTTCCGTCAGTTCTTTCAATCAGCACGACATGAAAAAAAGTGGAAAATGCCATTAGACTAATCCTTCACACTGAATCTCAGTGCAGAATTTGCCAAGTTAAATCTCCTAAGAACCTCATAGACTGGGTTGAAATAGTGGCAGTTAGTGAGGGTATCATTGACATGTCGACGGCAAAACGGCAACTGTTCGAACACCTGGTTAAAACAGTACGCTAAATCTTGCACATTTTCCCTCTCTCCGCCCTATTCAGACGGGACCAGGGTTTTTTACCAAGGTTTCTCAACATAATCGGGTTGAAATTTCATCATTTTTGTGCTGAAGCCCCTACAACTGATCCTTGCCCGCGGTGAGCCTACCACAATAATGAGAAACACGTATCAACCACTGGATTGGCACTAAAAATCACACTAGCCAGTCAGGACCCAGACACGAGACACGGCACGTATCGCAGTCACGCAGATTACAGGCAGCAACCATATCCTGACCTTAAAACAACCAAAGGTGAATGGAGGTGACCGCGAAAAACGTTGCTCTCTTAACGGAACATACTACTCATATGATTTCTGAGTAGCATGTTCCATCGAGAAAATATACTGCGTTATCGTGAATACCGTACCAACCGTGTGAAGTGCATTCATTTGAAGAAGAACAGCACAAAAGAGAAGTTCAGCTGGAGTCAGTCGAGTCTCTCGTCGAAGCCAAGTTGGTGTGCAAACAGATGTATTTCGCAAACGTTGTCACCTTTGTATTTTTGCTCAATTACATTGTGTTATTCTTGAGGAAGGATGCTACACTTAGACGACAGTAGAGTAGGCCGATATTGACCAGAAACGCGGGGCTTCCCAGCCGTTTTGCCGCACACAATGAAGGAGTCCATTTCTGAGTTAAAGTTATTGGCTGGGCACTTCAGCGGTCTGGGTTTACCGATTCATCGCTTCTACTCGCTCACCGTCTCGCTGAATGTCATCTATTCCACTTACCGAACAAATACGATGAGAAGTAAACGTCAGGACTGATAGGAGATATATGCTGCGACATGTTAGAATTTCTTGCACTCTCTTCAGCTGCAGAATTGGAACACAGGATTTATGAGAAAAAGTAGAAGCAATCATGAAGACACTGATCGATTGAGTTCCGCTAGTAAGCTGATCGACACCTGGTTAGACAAATCGAGTACCTGTCAATCCGGTTGTCTAGTAAGCTGTTAGGTACCCTACATAGACTCAAGCACAACCAACCAGCAATGGGCATTTGCTACAGGAGTAGATAACTTGCATGAGTTTTTGTTTTTTGATTCGGTAAAACCTAAGTTTCTTGTGGAGATTCCACGGTGAAAATCGATTGCATTTTTAAATTAAAGTGTGATATCGCAATGCTGCAAAGCCGACGTTTAGTGTTACTCGGTGGCAGTGGTGGAAGAATCACCCATGTGCTCACCGTCTCAAACATTCTTACCAAACTCTAATTTCTCTCAAGCAACGAATCAATGTTGAGTATCCTGAACCTCTGAGCACCTGGTGGGTTGACTGCTGACCGACGCATTCCACTCACACTGAGTTGACAGAACAGAATCTTTTGGAATCTGAAATCCTGACTTTTTCTAAAATCAACAACATCTAGCTCTTGATTTGTCACTTTTGTCTAACTCACCACGTGCAAACATTACAGCTCTCGTGACGTTCACCTAGTGTCAACGGTCACTCGTACAACCCCCTCTCTAGTTCTTCGACTTCTGAAAACCCGTGATCGACCCGCAGTCCGGTTCGGCAACTAGATTGTTTGGAGCACTGTGGCCAAATCTGTCACTATGTTAACCCGAAAACATACTTAGCCATAGGCTGTTCTGTATGCTATGTTTTTGAGAAGAGACATCGTAGGATCAGGTGGCCAATTTTCAAATAATTTCAGAGTAGATGGTTACGTACAGTGACTTTGTGCGTCTGTTGTTTCGCAGAACACTGGCCCACAAAGCATTGGACTGCATCAGATCCTTAGTCCTTCTAGAACAGTGTTAGCCCTTAATGACCCAAATGACCGCCCCGTTCGGACTTCCACTTCATCAAACGTTCCTGACTGGTTTACAAGGCCCTTGCTGAAGCAATGTTCCAGGTGGCAATATTTTACCTCAGGCTACTTAATAAAACAAACTTGCTAGTTTTCTATTCGTTTTAGTTTTGTCTGAGATTCTGGGGCATTTCCTCGTGCTTCGGTCCTTCGCAACTCACTTGCCTGTCTGCTCTTGTGGCTTGTCCAGAATTGCTGGTGTGGATGGTAATTGCTACTAATTTGGCTAAGGCGAGTTTAGTTTTCTGCAAAACTGATTGCCTTTTTGTAACTCCCAATTGACTACCTGAGAGTGGCTCATGTAACACATCCTAAAGAAGAATTCAACCATTATATATATATATATATCAGAAGATGGCAGTTAGATGGCTATCTCACGTGACGCTACCTTATTGAATTTATGTAAAATAGATTTTTCTACAAGAAGACTACAGTTCTATCTACAGCCTAGAATTTACCAGTTCCTTTGGTAGAGGATATGGATGAACAGGACCCTCACAAAAAGTGTGCTTTTACGTCCTTTATCGACGAAATTTTTTAGAAGGCTCTGGTAGCCCCCTGAAGATATCAATGTATGGGATCGAACCCGGGTTTTCCATATGGAAATAATCGATGCTAATCACTGGGCCACTCAAGCCCACCGCCCTTAGTCTGGCAGCATAACAACAATCGTTTTCGGCAACGTGCTGAAATACTGGTAGCTCTACGAATATGTTGGTTTTTGGTCAGGTTGATCACTTTGTCGGGCTTTACAATCAATTTGCAATCTTTTCATCACCAAACAAGGAGACACCATTAGTGCGCGGTTGGGTAGCTACTTTCTTCTTACCTGCATGCGCTTATATAACTCTAGAAGAGTACCTGTTTTCAGTAAAATACACTCATTTGAAAAACAATTTGGTTTTGTGGGAGACTCACCTAGAGCCCAGATGAATCACTCGTTTACGATGTTTTTCAGTAACCTTATGAGTAGTGCATCATCGCTGTCTCTTTCCGCCGCCTACCTGATGTGGCCTTGCGAAGACTTGTTCCTTTTCCATGAACACTGTGCCTTTGTTCTGCATTTTGCTGGCCTCAGACACAACAACACACAAACCTCTACTAATCACCAGGATTATGTTGCATTCATGTTGATTTTGAGAATCTTGTGGAACCAGTCAGTATTTATATTCCGGCAAACCTGGATGGCTTTATCTTTAGATCGGGCTCTGGTCCACATTTCTTCAGCTGTCGAATTATTTTTAAAGAAGAAGCTCGATCAGAAGTTAAATTATAACAGTGGTGATAGATATGGGTTGTTCGAACGACCAGTGTCACCCGGTAAGCCAACTTACACCTGAATTACTGGTAGCTCTGGGGATATGTTGGTTTTTGGTCAGATGGCTTTTGATCAATTTGTTGGGCTTTGCAATCGGTTTACAATCATTTCGTCACCAAACGGGGAGACACCATCAGTCCGCGGTTGGGTGGCCACTTATTCTTACCCGCATGCTTTTATATAACTCTAGAAGAGTACCTGTTCTCTCTTGATACGGTTGACTGATCGAGAGACAGACTCCTCGTGAGTCCATTGGCTGACTTGTGGCTTGCGTTGCTTCGTGGTCTGTTTTCCTCTGAATTGATTGGTCGCCCCACTACCGTTCGTTGCTCCGATTAACTTGTTCTGAGTTTGTATCGCGTTGTGGTCCGATATCGAGTTTGGTTATTTGGTTGCACTTTTCTATTTTCTCCGTTGTAATTGCTGGTTATTAAATGTACTCATTTTGTCCCTTTTATTTTCCCGTTGGGAGCATATTTGAATTTTCTGTTTCTTCTGTGAGTTTTACATATGGCTTCTTATGCACCCCGCAGAACAACATTTACAAGAAATCACATAAGAAACTCATAGGAGAAGCATAGAAATCTAGTCCAAACGGACGAATCAATCTGATTGGATTGTGCCTCTACCAAAAGAATAAATGGAACCAATTGAGTAAATCTAATTAGCCGTTACAGTGGAGTATAAAGGACAGCACAACCAAACAATCAAACTGGATGCAAACTGAGAACGGGCCAATCAAAACAGGGAGAGAAAACCGCTAAACGCATTAGGTATCGAAAGACCAATCCCATCAAAGGAAGGCAGGCCACAAAGCAACACAAACCACAAGTTGACCAATGGAATCACAAGGGAGCTGCCTCTCGATCAGTCAACCACACCAAGAGAGAAAGAACACTCTTATAAACGTTCACGGGTAAGGACAAGGTACCTGCCCAACCACGTACTAGAGATGTTTCCTTGTTTGGTAACGAAATGATTACAGTTTGATTGGAAAGCTGGACGAAGTGTTCAACAGTCACCTGATCAACCACCAAGAGTTCCTCGTCACCGAATTTCCCTAACAAGGTGCTGTAGTGCATAGTGGTGCATACGCAAACACAAAATCTACCATTTTGTGGGACTTTTGCGTCTTTTATTGAGTATAATATGTGCACAAGTTTCATGGCAGAGCCGGCAGTCAATTTGAAGCTGCCCATGCGGGGATTCGAACCAAGGCCGCGCATGGCTTGCAGCTGAATGACATTGTAGTAACTGACCAGCTAGTAGAAGGTATGTAGTAATGAATGGTTCCTGTCTGAACATTTGTTCGGTATTTCCCATGCGGCCAACTGCTACGGATACCGTCTGCCTTGCAGCATTTAGGGGGACTTTACCGACTACCGTGATCCGCATTCTCTTTGGGGGCTCCAACTACCTCATACCGCACTGTGTCGACATTTTGGGGCACTAAATGGGACGTGTAATACTGGCGTCGTAAAAAATTATTCCACTTGGCGAGCACGGTAGTGCTGCTTTGCGTGAGTCCGTCAAACATTGCCTGCACTTAGAGATTATCCCTGCAACATAAAGGAGACATTCGGATTCAGCTGAATGTTTACAGTACCCTACTCTTCAAAACATTTCAGACTATACGTATGGTCCGCTTTGATCCGCCTTGCTTTCTCAAAACTACTGTTTTTGTTGTTGTAACCTTTGCTGGTTATTCGAGCCTTCAAGTTGTGGATACTCACTTGCGTGGCATCGTTAACAACTTATCTGCAGATCTTGCTTGAATTTCGCATGGGTAGATCTCAAATCCCAAATGTAGTCATATGCGATGCTTCGGTCAGGGCGTACGTGAAGCAAGTGAAGCAATTCCCTGGTTACTATGCTTGCGAAAGATGTACGGAACAAAGGATTGTACTCGAAAATAAATGACTTCCCCTAGTCTAGATAGTCAAAAGTGAAATGATTTGACCTTCCGGGTACGTAAGCACGAGAAGCGTCACGTGTATCACCACTTGCGCGATTGTCGATCGATATGCTTCGTACACCTGGTGTGCTTGGGATTAAGAAAACATCTCCTGGACACATTTTTTTAAAAACTTACTTTAAAAGACAAACTACCGGAAAGAGTTTACAGAAAGTGAGCTTTCGACGAAAGAACTGCAGGGGAACCTAACCGAGATTTTTCCACGAAGTGTTGTGAGAATAAAAATGACGTAGTTCCGGCAATATCTACGTTACATGGGGTCTGTCATCGTCGGTAATGTTTTACACGTTCGTCGCTATCAAAATTACGAATGTATGAAGCAGTTTCTGGTTGCATGTAGATTTTATTTCATTATCTGCCTTGACAAAGTTAGTCATTTTGAAAGCGCTCACGGCGTTATCCTAGGGATTCGGGGCCAACATATTTCGCGTAGTAGTTTCATTTCGTTGATAATCTCTTCCAAAACGCATACCTTCAAAATATCACTGTGTGCCGTTGCGTGGAATCCCGAATCTGGGTTCGCGTTGTAGTTATACAGTGCAAGCATTTCTCCTTTCCTTTCAACTTCAGTTAGCTGCTGTACTTCGATTTACACATGCTTCAGAAAAACGAATTAAAATAAAATTTTCTGTCATATGCATCAACAGATGTTTGCCTTGCTGGCCGTTGAGTCGGTGAAAGTAAACTCGAGTCCAGTTATCTCAGCGTCGGTTTTAGGAGTGTATTCAGAGTGGTGCAAATTGAAGACTTTTAAGTCAGCGTGGTTTACAGCTCCTCATTTAATGACAGGACAGAACTATTTTACTAGTTCAAGGACGAAAAGACATGGAATTTTGCTGGTCAACGTGGCCGCCATCAACAATTGGAAGGTACTTTGATGTTGTGTTATTTAGAACAACTGGTCGCCATTTAATCGTCAGTAGACTTTTTTCCAAACGACAAAGCAACGGCTACCTGACGAAGAGGGATGCTCGAAAACCAAAAAGTTATAGTTTTTTCAGACATCAGCAAATGAGTCAAGCAGGTTTTTGATTTGCCGTCTAACAGCATCCGAATGAAGGTCTGAAATTCCGTCGATGTGAAACGGGGCCTGATGGAGTATTAAGCCCAACTTGATCTGCATTTTGGTTGTGAATCGTCGTTGCATAAGGCATCCTTGAGGATGACGAAGACGTCCGAAAATGTGGAATCCACAAGAAACAGCTCGTCTGCTCCCATACCAACACGTGTGTCCAGGTTAGATGGTAAATATGTACTAAATTTTGAGCTCCCGGTTAGTTCTACCTCCACATGATAGTCCACCGAATCTGAAACCTTATAGAATGAAAACTCAGCTGAAGGATTGTTTGGCTTAGTTATGTAGGTTTGTTTACGTTTTACCCAAAGACATGTCAAAATGCCTGGGCCTCACTGAAGTCTGTACGAAAGGAATTCTGGCCACTACCTTTAGGTAGCAAAGTTTAACAAGGACAATTTCTCAACTTCTGTTGGAAATAAACAACTGTTGAATACCCAGGTTTTTAGAAGAATGCTGAGTTTAACTATCAATTTCAACTGTTGACGATGGGTATACTGAATATTGCTGACGGTAACGATGTCAACAGGATGACCTGGAGTTCCTAATCGGCAGTTCTCCGAATACCGATGATAGAGATTTGTTGACTTATCCATATGTACTCAATCAGAGTAGAAGCATTCATCTTGGTTCGAAAATTTTCACCGAGTTCCCGATAGATTCTGCCAAGTCTAAGCAGTTCGCTGGCTTGACGCGAGCTGTTTTTGGACACCGTATTCATGTGCGGTTCCATAAAAACGCAAAAGTGCACCAGACACAAACATACAAGCCAGGCGAATCGAATTCATGCATACCGCAATAAATTTTCCTTCTTTTCGACAACAGCTCCACCAAAGCAGGCCGAAGACGTTGGGGATTTCTGGAATTCCTACTTTGATGGATGAGAAACCAGGGTAGTAGCAACGTAAATTAAGCCTGCGCAAATTAGCGGAATCGGCTTTTCGGCTTTTGAATTAATCCTAAGAAAAGCTAGATATGGCCATGGGACGTCCATATCTTCTTGCTGGCCATCTCATGAGCCGCAGGGAACTGTTATAAGGCAGAACGCAACACATTCAGCTGCAACGAATGAAAATTTGAATAGGGGTGGTCGAGTTACCAGCTATACAAAACCAGTGATTGCAACAAACCTTGATTAAATGAACCTCACTCGGTAGCACTTATGGAGATAGTACGAGCACCTATACGACGAGTGTTTTCTAATAATGACGTTTTTGAAAGGTACCTTTATTGTACTATTGAAATCTGGTTGGTTCTCCAGCGAATCGAAACAGAGGTATGAAAATAGCGCAATACACTCATTTGCATATCAATTTGGTTCTGACAGGAGAGTTACCTGGAACCCAGCTGAATCTCTCGTTTATGATGTTTTTAAGGTGTGAAATGTTCCCAAAAACAACGTTTTCTACAAGCTTTGGAGAAAGAAAGGCTGAGAATTTTCGGATCCGGGCAAACAATTATCAAAATTTTTACCCTTTTAATTAATCATCCATGAGGCTGACCAGCATGGTTTACTCGTGCAGGATGGTCTATCAAAGGAAATTTCACCGTTGATATCACAAGAAACTGAGGAAAATCTTTCTTCCATTTCAAGACTTCCCGCTGAAGAGGTTCGCTTTATACGTGAACTAGTGTGGATGGAAATCCGGTGCCTTCAGGATATTTCATGGGGGCTAGTTCAGAAACGCAGTACAGGGAACTGCGATCAAATGCAGCGTGTTGCGCCCGGTCTGTTTGCCCACTAGTGGGGTGGATCATCTATGAGAGACGCCAGTCATATCCACCAGTCAGCTTATCCCATCCATGCTCTAATGAAAGCGTATAACTCAACTGCTCTCTTAACAAAAACATGAGTTAAATGCTTTTCTATAAACCGAACAGCTCCTCGTTTGCACACGGTTCTTCTGATTCACTTCGACGTCACACTGCTTCATCAGCGATGACGCGGTAGATAAGCCAACAGTATAGTCTCCCTTGGTGTCTTACGAAACACTACAGTGACACAGCATGGAAAAGTTTACCTCTCACAAGGGGACGCAAGAACCGTAGGCACTTACCTGGATGGTCTGTAGAAACGCTTACGCGTAGGCGAATTTCTATGCGTAAAATTTTGTCCATCATATGTCATGCACACATGAGATATTGTTTTTCCCGATGACAATCGACTTGACGGTCTACATTTGTCCAACAGGGTGATGTTACGTTCAAAATGTTCAAATGAACAGGAGTGTTTTTGGAATATTTATCCGGCGTACGTTGATACAACAGAGCTGATGTGCATAAAACGAGCCTAAGGACAATTTCTGGTGAATTCATGCGTCCATTTCTTGAGAGAACAAAACGGCTGGGCGATAACTGCCTAAATGCCAACACAACGCTTCACTAACGCTGGTTCTGTGGTGAGAAAGTAAGTTGTTAACCATCGATGCAATGGGAAAACGCTGTAGCTGAAACTGGACATCGTGCTGTTAATACGTGGTTGTCCCTAAACTTTCACACGAGGGTTACCCCAACAAGTTTCAGCTGTTGTGCACTACATTGACTGAGGCCAGCCTAGTTGCCTACTTGTGGTTGTTGCCCTCGCTTGAATGTGTCTGTGTGACTTCTCAGTCGTTCATTGTTCCAGTCCGTGAGCAGTGGACTTCCAGACTCTGACCCGATGATCAGTTGCTTCTGTTCCCCAGAATTATGAAGTTTGTTTCACTGAAGGTACCTATCCACAGTTTTACTGAAAACTCTCCTGCTGCCCACGACCGGTCTTACCCTTCTTGGGATTCATCGGGTAGGCGAGTTTCTGTCAACCTTATGTTCCACTTGAACCCAAATTGTACGAAATTCGCGAAATACATACATTTGCATACCAACTTGGTTTTAACGGGAGGCTCATCTAAATCTCAGCTGAATAGTTTAGGTCAGTTTTTTGTGTTGTTTATGTGAAATTCTACTCAACAGTCTTGCACTAAACGGAAATTCCCGAATGTTCTGTTCTATTAGGAGTGTAAAACCTGTGTTTTCATTACATTGCTAAATGTAGTTATCATTGCGCTAGCGAAAGGCATTCCGCTTCATTTGTCTATTTATTGTTTCCTTTTTCACCACGAAGTTTTCCAAACAAACCCGCACGCCGAAACCATTGCATTTTCTCTATTCGCCGGTTGTTCGTTTTCGTTACTAGACTATGTAACTTCCTTCTGTCTGATAGACGCTACTTATTCGTACGTCCTCACCCGTTTGTAACTGAAGTCACTTTGGAGGTTTGTCCTCATTTTTATTCGCTCGGTTGTCTTTAGCACCGTTCTGAACTTTGTTCACTGATCGCCTTTTGATCATAATATCAACCTGGTGATCGTAAACATTTAGACTCAGCGTTCACTTGAGGCTTATTGCACCAGATGATTCAATGGGGAGTACTTGAAAGTGCTTTGCTCAAAATCTGGATTAGTGACGTTTTGACATTATGAGTTCATACTTTTATGGCGTTATGAATTTACGCGTAAGGTGCAAGTGCGGATGATCAGAGATCGTTGTCCAGGAAAACTCAAACTGCCAAGTACTAGTCTGTCTCTCGTTTGTTTCAGGACGCCGTGCAAATTATATATATATATATATCATATATATATATATATAATTCACAAAACGAATAGCTCGAAACATTCACGGTAGCCTACTTGCTGACAGATCGAGTTCAATTGTGTAACAGTATCTAAATTCACTGATTCGTTGAGTGATTGAAAGGAAATGAAAATTAATTGATAGCCAAACTGAAACTGTTCGGCAGCATAATGGATTGCTCGGAACCCGTTATCCTGAGATGAGGGTGAGTGACAGCCAGTAGCCGCTTACAGACGTTCAAATTTCGGCGCTGTTTGTCCGACGGCTGAATACAGCCGGTCACTACTGAAGCGCGACTAGGACTTAAGAGGTTTTTATCAAAAGGTCGATTCTGACTTTTAAAAATTGAGCCTTGCTTACAGTGATCTGAAATCTGTTGGATTTTAAGCTATCACCCTCCGAGTCAAGCTTTAGAGCACAAATAGAACAGAATTACACAAGAAAAGTATCAGTCCCATTAAAATGTGGAGTTTTATGGTGCAACAACAGCTTCAGTTCGAAAACGACAGTTTGTACAATAAACCTGAGCCAAGCTTGGCAGTTGGCTTGCAGTCCTTCCGTCATCATTTGAGAAGACATTATCAGTGCGTGGTTGCCAGGCTACGCAAACAGATCACCGGCCGCCTACTCAACTGACAGTGAATCCACCCAACTTTTCAGTGTTCTAACACATTGCCGTTAAACATATTGCAGGTAGACGCCATTCCTTATAACCTTAGCCACCATTGTGTACTAATTGAGGATTATCATGAATAATTTATAAACAACTGTCTTTCGTTTGCTTTTTTTGACTAAGTCATAAGAAAAAAGTGTGGGAGAAGCCCAACTTCAAGAACCCTAGACTAGTTTTCCACGAGTGATGCACGTGTCGTGTGACCGTGGGAGTTTCAGGATAAAACACCATTTTAAAATTTCTCATTGCAAAACTCATTTTAGCCTGGGGTGGGGCATCAGAGGACTGCTTAGATGGTGGTAGTATGGGCACAAACACTTAATTTCTGGCTACGTATATGGTCTAACTACCACGTAATTAGTTGGAGCAGTGGATGTCCCTCAGGAGAGTTTTCAGTTCTCCAAAGAAGCTGGAGGCTTCTGAGTTGAACAGAGGATTAGTGTCGGTCGGGTTTATTAATCAAAACTCAGCTCTGCTAACTTCCGTTTTTGCTGACCAACTATTTAGTTTTTCCTCTCTCTGAAGGCAGATGTTTTGTTTGGCCTTGTTCAGTGACATCACATTGTGGGCATACCAGTAGAGTCCGACACAGAAGTGAAATATGTTGCGAAGGTAACCATGTTCGTGTACGTTTAAAAGTATTCCTATCTATAATTACACTCATTTGCATAACAACCTAGGTTCGACAGAAGACTAAACTGAATCCAGCTGAATCTCTCGTTTATGATGGTCCGCTTTAGCTGAGTGTGCTGCACCAGGCCGTCTCATGTTTTAGTTCGTACGATATTCTAGACATCGTAATACATTTCTGGAAGGTCAATTAAGGCATGAATTTGATGGACACCCGAGAACTGCGGCTATCTGACGAGCTCCAGCAAGGGCGAAACCTGTCGTGGGCTGCCAAAAGCTTTCAGCAACCTTATGAATATAGTACCACTTGAAACATCAGGCTGCCTAAAGCAGAAAAGTCAGCTAAAAAAAACATCAGAAACCAGAGATTCAGCTGGGATTCCGATCGGTTTTCCTCTAAAACCAAATTGGTATGCAAATTAGTGTAGCTGTGACGAAAACTCGAGAGCTGCATCTACCAGATGAACCCAAAAAGGGCGAAACAGGTCGTTGGCTGTCGTAGAGTTTTTGGCAACCCTACTATTAGTGCGTTAGTTTTATCTGTGTTTGTCCACAAGCTACACAGACTACTGAGGACACGTTTTCAGGCCTACATATGCATACGACGGGCACAGAATATTCACAGTTTGAATTGCAGACAAAAAAATTCAGCGGTTCCCTGTTTGTCATTCAGAGCCGCTCAACGAGCAGTTGTAAAATAACATAACAAATTCCGCTTAGGCTGACAAGATGCCTTTTTGATTTGTCATGCTGCATCAACTGATTCTGCCATATTGTCAGTTTATGCATACAACCGACGTTTTGTACGTCAGAACGTCCTTTTCCAAATCTTTGTGGTCAGTTTGTTGCAAGTGGGGTTTTTCTAGGCGAAGTGCATTTATTTACAAACTTCCAAGAGACTTAGCTGAACCTCTTGTTTGTGAGTAGTGTGCATTCGGCTTGTTCCATTTTATTCTGTTGGATCTTGAACTTACTATGCTTTTCTATGATGAGTACTTTGCTGTTTTTGGAATTCCCATGGGAAAACCTGAGCTCTTTTGAGCTCTTGTTCCAAGATATTTATTCGCTGCACCGAGGAGAGAGAGGATTCTGTTACACTCAAGTGTACCTTGCGCCTACTTATGCAACCGTAACCCGGGTCGAGCGCAATCATCAAAGTCTTTGCCATCAAACAAAGAAAGTATACGCGTGAAACACCGCTCGTAGCTACCAATTCTGTGATTATTCTCATTCTCCCTCTATTCCAGTAAGCCGCGTTTAACTCATTTAATTTCCAAGGTTGAGAAAACCGAACGGACAGTCGAAAATCAATGTGAAAACGTAGATATTATGTTTCATGCGGTAAATACAGACCTGAGTCGATCATCCTTATTGACGAAGAAAAGCTTTAACGTGTCCTGTCGGCTGGCTTACTGTTAGCAAAAGCTGGCCCATTGAACTGAGCATAAGTCACGGAAGTGCTTTGAAAATAAAACTGGATTTGACGGGATCAAGCAGAATGGCAATCAGGAGGGCTAGCCAAATGTTGTAACGCTTAACACTACTGATTGCAATGCCCTTAAGGCGAAATTAAAAAGCACCAGTCGTAGACGGTCTGGATTGCAGATCTGACGCCGTAATGGCACAGAAGAGCGAGACAAATCGATGAAAATGACAACCAATCAAGTGAAGGAATAGGGGAATTTGCTGGAGTAGACTTATCCAACAAATATCATGTATTGACTGACTGATCGACGAGTAAACCAACCCAAATCGTGCACCACCTGACCAGTATTTGATCACAGACTGAGGAAGCAGCACAGGTCAGTGGTTTTGTGTGATTTTTTCTGACTTGAAGCCTTTTGTATGATAGCACCCGAAAAAGCAAAACACAGAAAAACATCCAATACGATGGTTTTTGTTCATCGCTATGTTTAAAAAAAGGCAGAAATTACGCTGAGAAATAGACTGTTTAGCTGTCGAAAGGTTTTGTTCAAGATAGGATTAATGACATGAACAGCAAAATCAAGGGCCATAGTGTGCAATGAATCAACGTACCTGCTTTATATTCCGTCCTATTTGAATACTTCACTAAAATGCCTGTTTACTTTAACCGCTTGAGTTTGAGCTGCATGAACAGCCAAGGAATATCAAGAAGGAAGGTTATCTTCCCTTGTTCTCTTGAAGCAACTGAGATATTTTTTTTCTTTCTGAGGAAGGCTTCAAGGTTATGGCAGAATGAAAGGAACTGAGATGGTCCGGATTTTAGCTGTCCTTACAAAAGCTAACAGGTAAAATGTAATCAGGCGACAGCCTCGAAGACCGCGGACCGTTTGGGTCGTGCAGTTAGATTAGCAAGTTACGTGGGAGGAGCTCAGACTTTCAAACTTTTCATACATTTATGTAATAACATGGATTCAGAAAACCGTGCACTTCTAGGTCTATTCGATAGATTTTAAAGGAAAATTTGGTTGAGCGCGAGTTAGAAGTTGGTAAAGTACATGAAGAAATGGAGTCCCCGCTAATGTAGAAATAAGTGGTGCTGGATGAGTAATCACATTTTGCGCACAGCCTACCATCAATTTGACTCCATTTGAAGTCAACATGACGGGTATATCCCCAAGAAGACTGGGCAGCCACTCACCAAGTCGAACTGCAAACTAAGCTGTAGTAAGCGTAACATGGCTTTTTAGAGCCAACTGCGACGAATTTAAAAATGAGCGTTCCATAAAGACTTTCCACAGAAGTTCCAGAATGTCGCTTGCAATTTCAAACAGAAAACTATTGACTGCACCGTGGTTTGGTAAGCTAGCTTTGAACGGTGATTTAATCGCCTAATACTGGTTTCGCTACCTTGCCTTCAGCTTTACTCTACTTAAACAAACACTGGTTACTCCGTGGGTTCATAAGCTATGATCTGAATTACCAACCGTATTTAGAGGAATGAAACACTGAAAAGACACCTGCTTGCAAATACAACAGGGGTTGTCATTGTGTGACAAACATGTTCTACTGACAGCTACTCTCCTACGTCGAAGCTTATAAAAGTGGTCACTACTATTCTGCTTGGTAAATTGTGCAGAACCCGTGCATTTGCATAACCAGGATGAGTTGAGCAAGCATGAGGCAGCGTTACGCGTCCCTATGACAACCAGCTATTACCTAGATTCAGGTGAGGGAGGTTTGGAAAACTATGTGGAAAATTGCGATGCGGATCATCTATTATTTATGAACAGATGTCACATATGTGGAGTAGAGCAATCTTCACTGGATTCATGACTATTTATAGCATTTTGCTAACTACTTTGGGCGACAATTAGTAACGGCCTTATCTTCCGTTAAACGCTCTGGTATGCATAAGGGAAATATAAGAGTACGTGAAGGATTTATTCATATTCGAGTGAAGTTTACGGTGAAGTCCCTGGGGATGAGAAAACGTTCACATGACAATAGAGCATGCCATGATTTTCGCGTCTTCCCCTAAACCTTTCAGTAAATCAGAACGGTTACCGTAGATCTTCATCTATATCGGTACCCATATATATATATATATATATATATATATATATATCTGCATCACATATCTATCTAATCTATCTATCTACCTAGCTATCTAATTATCTATCTATCTATCTATCTATCTATCTATCTGTCTATCTATCTATCTATCTATCTATCTATCTATCTATCTATCTATCTATCTATCTATCTATCTATCTATCTATCTATCTATCTATCTATCTATCTATCTATCTATCTATCTATCTATCTATCTATCTATCTATCTATCTATCTATCTATCTATCTATCTATCTATCTATCTATCTATCTATCTATCTATCTATCTATCTATCTATCTATCTATCTATCTATCTATCTATCTATCTATCTATCTATCTATCTATCTATCTATCTATCTATCTATCTATCTATCTATCTATCTATCTATCTATCTATCTATCTATCTATCTATCTATCTATCTATCTATCTATCTATCTATCTATCTATCTATCTATCTATCTATCTATCTATCTATCTATCTATCTATCTATCTATCTATCTATCTATCTATCTATCTATCTATCTATCTATCTATCTATCTATCTATCTATCTATCTATCTATCTATCTATCTATCTATCTATCTATCTATCTATCTATCTATCTATCTATCTATCTATCTATCTATCTATCTATCTATCTATCTATCTATCTATCTATCTATCTATCTATCTATCTATCTATCTATCTATCTATCTATCCACCTGCCTGCCTATATATTTATGAAACATTTTTGGTTGGACCAAATATACTCCTTTGCACACCTTTTAGTTTTCAACGAGAGACTCAAGTGAATCCCTGATGAACATGCAATTTATGACATTGTTCAACTACATCTTCCACACGATGACAACCTCAACTTTCAGTAAGTACGATATTCCAGCTATTCCAGTATATTTTCCTAAAGTTTGCTTAACCTTATGAGTAGTTTCTTTCAAAAAATATCTTTGGTCTACTTTGTGAGGCTGGGCAAGACAAGAACAAGATTTCGATAACACTGATCGTGTGATCAGAGTTTCGCCCGTTCTACATTCCATCTGTGCTTATCACTTCGAACCCTTGGACACAGAATAAAGTAATACGACCTCCACGCTTATTAATGAGGGTGGCCACGTTTTGCTTTTTAACCTATTGGTTTGGTAGCTAACCGCGACATGGGCTTAAATGGCAAATTGCAGGTAGACAGAAGGACGACAATCCGTACAACAGCTTGGTTTGAAACAATCGGTCGATGGACGCACTGTGGTGTTTCACAGCCCATAGTATGAAGAGGTAGACTGTCTGACGTGAGTGGACCTCCAGTGAAGCAATTAAATAAAGTGAACGGCCAGATAACTGTTTGGTTCCCTGTAAAAACGTCCATCACAATTTCAGGCACATTCCAGTGACGAACAGTCTGTGTGCAATTTTGGAGGATACTGCTTGATGAGAAAAGAGAAAAGCATTGCTTGGAGGTAGTTTTTGAACTGCCGGGCACTGTAACTCTTACGAATCTCTAGAACAATTCGAATTTGCGACATCCGAGGCTAACAATGTGGTTTGTCTACACTCTTAAGGGATTTGGGAGTACTGGTCTTTACAAAACAGTTCGTTTCACATAATCTTAATTCCACGGGCTCTTCGAGTTAAAAATTTCATGCAGTGTGTGCAGTCTTTTCAATTCGTGCTTTTCTGGTAGCACGCAATTTGAAACCCGAGATATTGCCAATTTTTATGCCAGCGTATTAAAATAATTACAAGAGTAGAAGCCAGACATCATAAACTAATTCTTTTTCGATCGCCGTGGGTTTTTAACCGCTTTTGCAATCTCGCTAAGTGACCAGCAATTAACTACACACGGTCAAACATAAGTGACCGGATAGCACGCCACAGATTTATATGCTCGTGTCTCCGTAAGCGCGCTAATTTACAGGGGATCGATTTCCAACTTTTTGTGGGTTACTTCAGGTGAGGAATGGTTCCACTAGATTATAAACTGAATGTAATATAAAACGATCGCACAAGATTTCGTAGCAACACTTAGCACTGTGTGATTTCTTGCTTGAGGGAAATTGAAAACCGATTATGAATGAACCGGATGTCCATTGTGCCACTCAAAAAACCCGTTTGAAAATTATTCTAAGGTCCAGGTTCTTATCGGCTTCTTTTCTTAACACACACACACGATCGTTTCAATGACAACCAGACTGATTTGTTTCGTGTTTCTACCAATAAACCAGAATTTGTTTCGAACACGAGTTGTTGTGATTCATCCTAGGATTCCTTCGGCCGGATAACTAGAAGTGAATGCAATAGAGGATATTGTTTTAATTGACAAAGAAGAATGTGGCGAACCAGGTCTGTTTTCGGTGATTTATCCGATTGACTGGCACGTGACAAGTTTATGTGATACTGGATAGAAGTCACGTGCGTTTTCGTTCATCAGGTACAACCGCTAATAAGTGATAGGTTACTTCGATCTATGGGTCATAAAGTCAAATGTCCAAGTCACTCTTCAATCCAGTTTTCGCTCCAAGATAACCACCTTTGTGAAGCAATTAAAGGAATCTGAGTATGAAGGCCTGAAAGACTGTGGAAGCCAAACTTGATGCCGGTCTTTCAGTGGCGCTTGCGTCCATGGTACAATATCTGTATGTTCCACCTTGTCTTCCCCGCATAAAAGGCTCGCTAATCGGGTTCAGTGGTGTTCGCGTTCAAGTAACCGACGCGTGAAGCAAGGAAATCAGACCTAATAACTGTCGCATGGTATTAAAAGTTTGGAGATCACATGGTTCCTCATACGGATTTTTTGCAGGTTATTTCAAAAACTCCTAGGAACCTGAATAACCTCGGTCTGCTCCGGGCTAAGAACTAAAATTTACTGAGCGAATCTTAGTACCGAGTGCATCCACCAGGTAGACATACCATTATTCTACCTTACTAGTTCACATCCAAGTATCTACGAAAGAAATGATTAAAACAGTCGCACAAAATAAGAATTTTGTTTGTATCCGTCACAGGGACTATGAAGGAAAAAACGCAGAGAGTAAACGCAGTATAGGAATTTTTGGTATCCTCCGAAAGGATTTTCAATCAAGGTATATTGAAAAAGGCGGGTCCATATTTCAAGCTGAAATTCATTCTACCCACAGCCCTTAAGTATACTAGGACCTCTACGAGTCTCAGTCAGACTTGGTACACTCTGAGGAGTGTTCTTTCTACGGAGGGAAGAGATATTCTAGTTTGAACCTGTGCCATTTTTATCATTTGGGATTCCGCATTTGACCCGAATAAAAACAAAGTTCGCACACGTCACAAGTTTCGTCAGCGCAAAAGAAGTTACTCGAAAGAGTCCACCGAATTTTACCGTTCTTTTGTCTGATTACCGTTTGCGTTCGACTTTATTTTACCCAATGAGCTAGTTTATTTCGCGCTCAATTCATTTGTCATCGAGTGGATCGTTTTTTCGCTGTCGTTTGCTTCAGGAGACAATTCAATCGAGGCAATGCAAATGAATGTTTGAGTGTTATTCATGCCAGTTTGTGTGGACAGTGTGTGTCATACCAATTTCGTATAGCATCTCGACAACGACTGGGTTAATTTTGTGTTCAAAAATTCCATGAGACTGTTTGTAAAATAAAAAAAGGGCGAAAATTTTTTCGGCTTTTGAACAGTACGGCATTTCTACTAATGACAGAGGTTCTGTTAGAATTTACAAACAAATGCGGAAATCTGTCTGACAGTTGGGTTTAAATCCGAGGCCGAAAAAGGATGAAATTAATTTTCTGGAATTCTTGTAGCCGTTCCGTCTAAATCGGTAAACCAAGCTACGTTCATATTGCTCGCATCAAAGGTGTACCTTTACTTTCACCGAGCTGTTCATAAACAGTTGTATTTTTGGGATACTGATGTGGAACACGGGAGGTTTCCTAGATTGGACGACATTCATCTGTTGACTTTAGACCAACCATATGTTTCTTACTGATATCTGACCACTCCTGAAACGAAATGTAGTCTTTTCGGTCATATTAGTCAGTTGGAATTTCGCCAACAAATTCACCAGCAAATTTGTGCTTCAGTTGGTGAATCCGTCTAAAAAGGTTGCTGGATCTATGTCTTTAGATAACAAAAATGTTGGGATATTATTCCCAACTCAGCACACCGTTGTGCAGATTTCACCACTCGGTGCATACATGTAAAGTCAGACTTGTTTGGTAGCTCAAAGCTTGTAAGATGGCTCCTCACCTACGGTTTGTTTTCGTAACTCCACTAAATATGTAGCGGCCTATTCTTAGGACCCTGTAATCCCGAAAATTTCGCTTCACTTTCAAACAACCAGAATTACTTAAAAAATTGTTTGACCCTGTTTATATCACGCAGTTATTCTTTGATGAATGGTCTAACCACAGGTGTCTTCCGGTTACGAAGAATAAGAAGCGCTGGTTCAAACACTGACGATGTTGCTGTCTCTTGTTATTCACTTTCCGATTCATGACTGAGGAAAAAACCTAAGGGTGCTATTTGGATACAGCCAGTTCACACCTTACGAAGGACTAAAAGTTGGCTTGCACTACATCGAAAAGCTGCTTATTTTGTTCCCCGCAACTATTGTTTTTTCTTCTTCTATATTGTTTGACCATGAAGCACTCTCAACATCCCCTGCAAAGAGAGCTTTAGTCTTCGCTTGGTTTCTTTTCTGTCCACTACCGCAACCTTCCTTCGCTAAACCGCTCATTCGGTTCCAAAGCGCCAGACGATATCTCGTCAGTTCTTCTTATCCCTTCTTGGAGTTGCAGTCATTATCATCAAACTTTTTATTACCATTTTCCCGCATGCGTAATTCTCTCTCTGTATTGAAAATGTTCCACCTTTTACCGATTCCCATATAAGACGAACGTGTTCTATCCGAACCGATGAAATCATCCTCTTCAAGCGACCAGTGCAAACCACTAAAACCTTTAAGCTTAAGAGTTAAGTGTTCACACTGCCAGCTGGGAGATCGCGGGTTCGAGATCTCCTGTAGTTTCGTGAGATGGGCACTGCTGATGTTTCCCGATAAGGATGAAACATCTATACATTGCTTCCCGGTCTTTCAGCATTTAAGGGATTTACTTACAGGATGAGTGTTCCACTAAAACTTACATTTTGTTGACCATTTTATTGTCTTAACACAACCGATTGCATTATCTACTTCCTCGAAGACCGCACTGCCTCTGACATCTCCGCCACTGTCATGGAGTAAGACAAGGGAACGATTTTTCAAGCTATCCATGGCCAACTGCATCCACCAATGCAGGAACGGTTGATCGCTCACTCTCACTGTACCCATCATTCAGTTTTTCATGGTTTGCCAGTGCTGGATATGTCTTTCTACGGTAATCTTTCTTGATCTGATTACATAAAACTGCTAGCCTCGAAAACCTCAAAACAGTTCAGTTGGTTTTCCATTCCACGAACAGTCTTCATCTCCGTTCAGGTTCAATCCTTTCCAAAGCTAACTCTTAAGTATTTTGTTTATATGTGAGGTAGAACTCTTTCAGTCCTCAACATGGTATATTGCATTGGACATTGAAGGTTATACGTCATACGTTATACGACGACTCGTCGCTGACTGAAAACTCATAGGCCCTTGCACTTCGATGAGAAGTGGCCTACCTACGCATACGGACACTACCACGGTCGGTATTCTTCACTGTTGTTCAGTACTGCTTCGATTCCCTGTCGGTGTTAGCCTTTTTGCAAAAGCAGCCAATATTCTAAGTAAGTATCTGCTTAGTTCAGCCAAACTGGTTTCTTATTTATTATCTCTTAGGACGCCGAAGCTATGGAACTCCATTGCATCCTGCACTGCTATCCTACCCTTCAATAGTTTTCTATTCATAAACACTGCGTCCTTTAAGTGAAACCACTTTATGCTGAAAAGCCAAGGAGCACTATACAGCTGTTTAGTCTTTGTTTGGAATCGTCAGCGATGCGCATCTCTCTCCGACAGGTGATCTTTCGGCCATTAGTTTGAGAAGATAACCGTTCGGCCACGAGCTTCAAATCCATAGTGCTATTAGCTCGCACTTAGACAGGATATAGCGCTACTCAAATCACGCGGTCGCACGTATTGACTGGTAGTGACGGCTTTGTAGAGGAAAATTTCTTCAGACACTAGTGATATGCACAAAGGATGTCCTACAGTGCTAATCTCGGCCTTTTAGTGCAGACTAGCTTCCCTTGAGGGACGAAGTCTCCATTAAAGTTTCCCAAATCCTGAAGGAAACTACTCACAAGGTTGCTGAAAACTCTTCGACAGCCCACGACCGGTTTCGCCCTTCTTGGGGCTCCTCAGGTAGGCGCAGTCCCCGAGTTTCCGTCAACCCTATGTTCTACTTGAACCCAAATCCTCTTACACTACCAACATTCCTTTCTTCAAATCACCGAAAACAGACAGTCAGCCAACTGTGTTTTATTCACATTTGTCCTGAAGCTACGAATTTTACCTTCTACAAGGGATGACCCAAATGCTAGGTTTTCCATTCCCTATAATTACGCGTTTCCGTGTAAAAACCCATAGGGCGCAACCATCACTATTGAGTTTTGACTCGGTAAAAGCATGCGCAGTTTTACTGAAATGAATACAAACTACCATGTTCTGTACAAATTACTAGTAATCTAATTATACAAAGTTTACAAGCCATGAAAAATTTTGAAAAGGCTCCATTATTGTGACTACATACACCATTTTGATAAATATGCAGTAATTTCGGTGAAAATTGTCTGAACGTCACATTTATGGCAAAAGTGCACTGATTTTGGCCAACACAGGTCTTGACAGAGTAACGCTTGATTTCGTTTCTTCATTCGGTTCCAAATGTTGTCGGACTTATTACTGTAGCTTTGTGTCATCCAGAGCTGCCTAG
>SJOL01006901.1:199426-224502 GCA_004794785.1 Opisthorchis felineus | reverse complement strand
TACTAGCAACCGAAGAGACAACAAACAATGCTGAATGCTGTTTAAGACACAGTAAGCGCTGGCACAGCCAAGATGCGCAAATCGGGCACAAAGTGTCCGTCATACCATGTCAGATGTGAAAGTCAATGGCCGGAATGTACACTCAATACCATGTATCACGCGTAAAAGTGTCGAAAGTATGTAGAGGTCCCGAAATGCTGAGCAAACGCAACTATTTCTCGTACTGGTAAGTTAAGTTGATAAATTAGAAATAAGGGAGATAAAAAGTTGGAGTCTGTGCCTAACTGATGAGCCTCAAACGGACAAAGGCTGCAACTGGTGGTCGATAAAGCTTCACCAACCATAAATGTAGTAAGCTTAATCAGGGTAAAATAGTCACCGCCGTTGTCTTTTTCACGCACGATCTCACGCGGTTGAATTTAATAACGCTTGAATACTTCCTGACAAGTTAACAATAGAAGATTATGATCAGCTACCAGATTTCAACTCCCAAAAGTTTCCAAGAGGTGCAGAGTTAAGGAAAAAAGCAACGAAATCCTTCGACGCTTTTATTTCCAACCGCAGCTCCCCTGCTGACTGACTGTAACTAACTGTGGTTCCAATGGCATATTGAAAAACACTGAAATTCGTCGATTTTCTGTCATACAAATTCTACCTAGTGGATGTCTATCTATCTAAATCTGTACCCGTCTGTCATCACTTTACCCCAAATCAATTTTGATAGTTTTCAAACTGGCATATTGCGTCTCTATCATACGTTTGTACTTTTAATTACAGAGTAGATATCCCTTATAGTGATTCCCATGGTCTCTTTTGTCAAACGAAATTTTCGGCTTACTGGGTGAGATCTGGCAGAGTACACAACTTGCCGCTATAATGGTAGAGAGGCATTTAAAAAGTGTACTTGTAGCTGGACATATTTGATGTAGTCTAGTTATTCGAGATAATACGTTCATACCTCATCTTCTCTACGGCGGACGCAGCCGGCGTAAACTAAGTAAGCAGGTAATGTACGTATTCTTACTGGGATTTTAGCACCAAGCTCCACTGTCAAGTGACACATCAGTGATAAAGTGAATCATGGCATAAACGTATTATACATAATAATCATAATAGATTTAGCCAGAGGTACAATAATCAGCTGCCTTTGCTGAAACCAGTGTGAGCTCATTCAGGAGATGAAACCTGTTTCATACGGAAGTCGTTGTGCACAACCCCGAATCCCGTCTAGTAGGACGAATAAGTCACCCGGAAGAAACGCTTTGACAGCCACTATCACGGATTCCAAATTATTGAGTAAGATTGATATCTACAAGAGGTATATCAATATTACCATTTCAAACTACCAAAATCGTTCTGCGGTAAAATACCCAGGATAATGCGCCAACGAATTAGACACGCAAATTTGGATGATGCATAGGCAAAACAGAGCTGAAATTGTTCAAGAAATATGTGCCATCTAATGCTGAACACATTAGATGACAAAGTCTGTGTCCTACCTCATCAACGTCCCTCTTAAAGAAGTATTCTTCTCTTGAAAGGGAGAAAAGCTTTCGTGATGTCAAATGTTAGAGGTACTGTGCACGGTTCTTCAACCAGTCTGGCGCGGGATGCTGATTTCTTTTCGTGTAGCAGCTCTAACAGTCTGTATCAAATCACCTGAATAGCACTCAGATACAGAGGATATGACAGATAAATATTTCCTCAGTTGTTGTAAAGGCTCATTTTTTGGCTGACTAGTCAGTCCGAAATTTCTCCGTCAAAGGCTAACGGAAACCGCTCCTCAGGTCTAACTTATCAAGGTGTACATTTGTGGTCGTCGGCTACAGGTGGCTGATGTTTATTTGGACAGCTGAAGCCAGCTGGAAAATCAAGGAGCAACTAAAGCTTTTTTGATCTTACCGGTAGTCATCAGCGATTTGTAGCTCAGAGAGATTAGACCTCGAAGCCCTCCGGTTAGTAGTTGAACAATATGTCAATCCGCCGAGACTCGCTGATCAGCGATGTGATCAACTGTGACTAATGGAATATAGCGCCACAAGTAATCGATATGTTGTGCGTTCCAATTTCCGTGCAGATTCACCAGATGTTTATGGGTTGCGATGAGAATTGAACATCCGAACACGGTTTGCCGAGCTTCAATATAGTTCAATCCACTTACAGAATGAGTTCTTGGCTGAAACTTCCAAGTCTCCACACTACCAACAAATTATAAGTAATATGATCAGGAAGGAAATAACCCCACAAATCACATGAACCTTCTATCCGAGAAACCAACGAGCAGTAAGTCATGGCATGATCGAGTGATGTGAATTGCATGATCAAAGGCGATATATTCCGTCGAAGTGCGATTTAATGACACTGCTGATCAGCCATATGTGACCAAATACTAGATAGTTAAACTAGTAACCGGTAGGTCGCGGGTTCGGGTCATCGTGAAGGCTCGTGAGATGCACACTGCTGATGATTCCCAACATGCATGAAATATGGTTCCAAATAAGAATGAAACAGTTGTGAATCGCCCCTCGACTCTTCATTGTTGACTTATTGGACTCAGAGGACAAAATCTCATAGTGGGAACTAATCAAAATGCTGATCAGCCACTATTGGCCAAATGGTTAAGTGTTCAACCAAATGCCGGGTTCGAAACTCCCTGAGTTTCGAACTGCTGATGATTCCCAACAAGGATGCAAAAGCTGTATAGTACTTGTCGGTTTTTCAGCATAGATTGGCTTCAGTGACAGGATGAAATCTCTGCTGAATATGGTCAAACCTCACATTACTATGAAGGAACGGTCAAGTGTTCAACCTACTAGCCGGGAGGTGGCGGGTTCGAAATTACTTGGAGTTTCGTAGAAGGGCACTGATGATGATTCTCAGTAAGGACGAAGCAGTTCTACAGTGTCAGTCTTGGTTGTTAAGCATAGGTTGACTTCAGCTACGTGACAAAACTCTAATTGAAAACACACAACAGTTGTACAGCGCCTGTCGGACTTTCAGCACAGTTTGGTGTCAACTGTAGGATGAAACCTGCTCAAAGTCAGCGACTACAAGAGATTGCAAACATACTAACAAGGAAATTTCCTGTTGACGTAGCTCGCTGGATACATCAGTTCCAATGCCATCCTAAAGGCCTGTGAAGAATTTTAGTGTCATTTTTTTTACTGAAAAATACTGAGCCATTGCTGGAGCCTATCAGCAATATGTCATTTAGGTTATAACCAGTGGAAACAGTGGCAACAAACCGCAGTGAAAAAGGGCTTTCAAAAACATCTTCAGACCTCAGCGAGTATTGTTCAGTGTGGGGGATGAGATTCTCATTGTAACGAATAGTTTAGGAGCCACACTGGGAAACTGTTGCCATTAGAGTGAACAAGATTTGGTTGAATTTTTTTAGGAATTAAGAGGTTTGTTGTTTTTCGTAGCAATGTTTTGCTCGGGTGCTTACAGCGATCCACAACATATAGAAGAAAAAGTAATTACTCAGAATTTTCCATCCCCTGCCATCGGAAGAAGGAAACCCGTTGGCGCCGCATCAGGCAACGTACTGTGCACGTAACGTGACCTCGTCACTGAAGACCCACTACCATTTTTTCATGCTAGGAAACCGGAATTTCATATCGTTTTTTACATAAGCCAAGGTAGGTTCAACATACAAGTTTCAATTCAGTCTGATATACTCTTTTTGATTACGCAGCCTAATGACACTGATTCGTCTGTAAGCCAATACTCTGTGAAACGAAATTCAAATATAAACAAGATTAGGAATTATGTTTTTTTATCCTTGACCCCGTGAAAGAACATAAAAGTGAAGCTGATGTTGCACCGAGGTGACACGCCTGCAGTCGTTTCGCCTTTGTCCGAACTGCGCAACTAACCGCACTCATCCGTTCTGACGGAAGTGTGATCACCAACTGGCCAAGCATAGACGACTAGGAAAAGTAATCTGTAAGACTGTGTGCTTGTAGGACTCAGGGGAATCGATACTCCAATGGCCTGTCCATTTGAAAGTGTTAAGAGAGTCTAAAGTATGTAATCAAAACCAATCGACCGAGCTCGGCAGTTGAGTTAGCCAAGATATTTAAGTAGATCGAAGCTCAGTGTGCGCTGTTGCGCGGAGTATCAAGAAAGTCAAATTTTACCCCCAAAAATACTGACGACTGCACTGTGGTCGGCATCACGTCAAATGCTAAAAAGAGAAAAATATACAGAACTAAGGGAAAATCATTTTAGAACGATAGAGCTAGGCTCATATTCAAATTGTGTTGCCCTGCGCTAATTTGAAAATATACTTTGTCTTGTGTGGCAAGGTAGCAACGGACCTTCGGTGGAAAGCTGGACTGTGGTTCAGTTCCCTACGTGAAAATTCAGTTCACCTTCGCGCGCCTACCATTCTATGGGCATATTTGTTGGGATAGTGGATTTGACTGAAGAGGAAGCAACTTTGACATAATCGGTATATGTCTAACCTGTAATCAACACGAGCATACTCCACAAAGGGTACTAATGTACGTCTGAAATACTAGCCCAGCTTTCGCCATTGGTCAAAACCTTCCAATTCTTCAGTCTGCCCGTATCCCTGGTTGGCATGCCATCCTGTCAATTCCGCGCCACCTTCCACCGTTTTGCTTCGCTACACAGAATCGCGTGTACTGCTGTTCACAAAGGCTAATTCTATTGACAGATTTAAATCAAGCACGTGCGTAGGACCTTTGGAATGAGATACTTGAACGGTCAGCTCATTGGCCTGGCTTTTTTTTCAAATCTTCGTAATCACTTTTTTGCATCGTCTTTAGTGTTTCATTAGTCTTAGCGGCAGCTGAACATGAAAGGTGCAGCAGCTGGTGACGTATATCAGAAAAACCTTGGGCTGGCTTGCCGGAAGCTTTTTTTCGAATCAACTGCTAGCCTTGTTAGCTGAGACACATGGTCTTTACATCTAGGGACAACGTACTCCAATTATGTGACTGTCCTTGCCTTTTGCAATCCGACTGAGCCAATGCTGAAGAAATGTTGGATGATTGAGTTCGGGTTATGGAAGTTCCAGCTGCTGAATGTTTTTGTCTGTCAGCTTCCATTGGTTGAGACGGTACCAAATCAAAGTAGTTCATTTCACGGGACGATCGACTGATAGTAGAGCATGAACTAACGGATACAGAAACTATGGAAAACCTCTCAGATCATGTTGTGAATGATAGCGCATGCACCGGGAGAACTGACGGAATTGGATCCATGAAGGACTTTTGTAGATTCGGTTTACGTTTGTAGTAAGGACTGTGCAATTTTCCTCCGATTGTCGATTGGATGCGCTGGATGACACTGAGTTTATGCCAATTTCTCTTTCACCTAGTATGGAACAGACCACTGTTCGTGTGCATGTAAATTCATTAATTGCTGACAGTTAATCCTTTAGTCATTGTTGTTTCTTCCTGACGTTGCTCCAATTGACAGTCGCAGCGACCTTATGAGTAGTGCATTACGTATATTCATGTATCGTGATATCTCGAATATCGTACCAACTGAAACATGAGGCGGCCTGGTGCAGCCAGGTGCCAGTTGTCTGGAAACATCACAAACGAGTGATTCAGCTGGGTTCCAGGTGATTCTCTCGCAAAACCAAATTTGTTTGCAAATGAGTGTATTTCGCTAATTTCGTGCAATTTAGTTTCAAGTAGAACATAAGGTTGACGGAAACTCGGGGACTGGCATCCGCCAGGAAATTGATGGCTGCTTCCAAAATACCGGTATATAGAGGGTGGACATCATGGTTGCGCAAGGCTCTGAGGCTACACCTACCCAGATGCTTCATCAGACCTCTGTACAGGTGGCTTTCTGCAGTCATGTCAGAACTAGACAACGTGTTTTTTTAATGATAACGTCAGTCAGCAGAGCGCCTGTGCAATCCATCATGTGTTTTGCTTCGGTCGATCCAGGTTGCTGGGTTCCGAGCGATGGCACCTTTCCTTGTAAGGTGGTGTGTTTTCACCACAGCGACATGGTGCAGCACACAATGTCGCAACCTTTGTTACTGAGCTGAACTGTGCGCCGATTCCCGTTGCCGACACACAGTCCTGGGATATGACAGTACATATGGTTTGGTCTTGTCAAAATACGAAACTATGGGAGGCAAGTAGGTTTAAGGATATGTACCGTCTATCCGTGCGCCATTCTGGAGTAAATGGTCAAAGGCACAGCAGGAGCAACAAACCGTATTTCCGAGATAAGATTTTAAGGGCACAGTTAACTGTGCTGGAAGACTGAGTCGTTTTCTGAGTCCTCACTGCAAGAGTAGCGAGGCCACAGCAGACACGGCTTGGTCCAAAGTTCATTCGTAAGATGGACTCATCTTCATGTGAATGCTAGTGACTGGCGGTAATTTTTCAGCATACTGTCTGATGTTTCGGAGAGAGTGTTGCACCAATTTTCACCTAATCGTATTAAGCACAGCAGCGGACGGTGGTTCACCATTTGTGCTTGCAATGACCTAACCCACCATAACTTTACACAGGTGCTGTTTGTGTAGTTAAAAATAGATGTTGGAAGGTGACCAAGTCAATTTTACTACAAAGGGGCTCTCAGAAGCTTACTAAAATCAATATCTTCACCCATCATTACCCTTGTCACCCTTGTTCCAAACTGTTGGTTACTGTGCGCATAAGCTTCGTTGGGAACCGTCGTTTAACTCTAGTTGAAATCAGTTTACTGGCGGGTCGCTCCTTACTACCGATTCCTGGCTACGATATAACTGAATAGACCAAAGTGAATTTTCCAATTTACCAAGTGTAGGGGGGTACGGAATTCCCAGCGAGATATCCAAATACTTGACCTGGTGTGCGACGGCTTCGGAGAGACCTGCGTTGAGCTGCTGATGCCGGATAGCCTGCTCCATTTATTCGATTTTGACATTTCGCCTTTCTTGTGAAATTACCAAGCTCTGTCCACTTAACAGTAAACAGATTATTCTCTGAGGGCTGGCTGTGGTTATATCTGGATTAGTGGACAATTTGTGTTTCGTTTAAGGCTAACAAAGTGTTATCCTTATAATAGTCGTCTTCTCCCTCAAATCTCACAGGCTTGGTGTTTAGTATCAGAATCCCCACTGTGATTGTGGAAGACGTGTCTTGAAGATATATCTTATACCTGATGCGTCGGAACCACTACATACTTGCCGCGTAAGTTAATCGCTCCAACGCACTCTGAAAGAACTACGTCAGACTGTTGATCCTGTTCGGACAATACATCAAGAAAAACCCCACTTTCGAAAAGACCACACACACACAGCATGTGTACTCTCTTGAAGGTCAGTTACATCTTTGCCGAGCTCCGAAAATGAAGTATACATTAATATAGTTGTTTGTCTATTCCTTACAACATTGTAGCATCCCTTCTTTTTCTGACGGAAAGTTACCCTGTTTAGGTTTTTCACCAGGAGAAACGTATCATCGAATAAAACTAAGATGCATGAGAGACTCTTTGGCATGATTCCAAATATATTGCTTCGCGCTTTCCCCGGTGCCTTCGGGTAGTGGGCTCATCACGTTATCAACTTTCGGTGAAACTAAGCAAAAGCAGTTTTACTCTGGGTCATAGCTTTGTATTCTATGATATTAGTCGATTGTTTGGGCGGGTCCGTTTATTCGACATTTCTAATCTCAGTACTTCTAACATATGCTGCATTATCCGCTAATCACTTTCAGTGGCTAACTGCTCCAAACTACTTTTGCGCGCCCACTAGGTGATCAATAATCCAAGCCGTCTTAATCGATCAGTATCGTTCACCTGACTGTCATGAATACACGAGCGTGCCTACTTGTACAAATTTGTATATTCACATAAAAATTGAAGGAAAATGATGACGGCTTCAGATAGCTCTGGGGTGAATTGTGTTCTAAACCGTTTCATGGATAGGTCGCATTCAGCTTTGCTCCTTGAAAGTATGACGGTAGAGTTTTCTCTAAATTTTGAATTTCCTAATTTCCCACTACCTTTGCCCCATGCATTTCTTTGTTCCTATTCACCACCACACAATAGGTCATACAGTCAATCGATCAATTTACAGGTGTGTTCTGAAATGCTGTTTTTTACTCACCTTGTTGCACTTGAAACAACGTTGAGAGTATTTTTCTTCGTAACAGGGAACACAAACCACTCCATTGTCTTTTGGAACAAAGCTCTTTGTTCCTAGCGGCTGCTTGCACTCAAGACAAGTGAAGCATTCCTCATGCCACGTGGAGCCTTTGTACTCGTACTTTCGTGAACCAGCTTTGAAGATTTTATGGCATCCGTCGCAGCGCGGAGAGAACTTCTCGTCATAGCAATCCGGGCAGTAGAGGTCGGATTCTTTTGTTGTAAAAGGTTTGTCAGCCAATGAGGCTTTGCATTGACTGCAGAAGAAGCATCGTTCATGCCAATGTCTTTCTTTGAAGGATAAATCCTGTGGGAGTAATCGAAATCATGTAAAAAGGAAATCATGAGTCATAAGAAAACTGGGTTCAGGAACGCCTTTGTGCTAGAAAAACACACTGGTCGTGAACCAGGCACAATGAATTCTTATAACTGACTGCATCTTATGTTACTCTGTTTACACAACCGTTCAGTTGGGAGTGAAAGTTTGTTTACATGAGGCATTTACTGCCATATCCAGGTGAAGCGATGGCTGTCTTCCAAGCCGAACTGCCTTCTTGAAAAACTACCCGTGATAAGTTCTCGCCCAAATCTTCCTGTCTGTCGCAAATTTTGGGAGAAAACAGGTAACTTGGTCGCATTAGCAAAGTTGTTTTGTTTCATCGGAACTGACCTATCCCCATGACCATACTATGGACGGGGCAATACAAGGACAACTATGAACCACTATTGGCGACAGTGCGTACTGGGCATTGGTCCACAACTTTTTAGCTACTTAACCCAAAGGTTGTCTAATTCAAAGATGTCACACATATACAGACTTTCAGGTCAACCTCCCACCTGGTGAATACCGAAATCGGCTTCACAGAAATGACTTAAATGAAGGGAAGTTAAAACTAAAAAAACCCTATGATGAGCAATTCTGACGTTTTTATTAATGATAGCAAGTATCTTGTTGTCAACTGTTGTACTGATGTTTACAAACGGCCATTCATAGACTACACACCAAGAATACTACCGAATTTTAGTGACTTTTGCCGGCGAGGTTCAGAGTTCAACGTCAAATACCTTTGGATACACTAGTTTTGAAGCTCTCTGCACCTAAATTTTGCCAAAGTAATATTTACGGCTGACTTATTTTCACTTTTTGCTTCGACGCGTCCTGTCCATTTGGTCTGACAGCAACTGGATGTAAACAAACCAAAAGAGTCATGAGTGACTTACAACCAAGACCCTTGTACAGTTTAGTATTTATACATATAATGTTGATCTCAAGGATCAGTGAGCTAGTGGGTTTACACTAATATTCCACTCGTCAGCCTGTGGAGCATATATTACAGCTTAAGGCAAATGTGTGGCTGGATCCCGGACAGAGCGTTTGACTCTATTTAAACTCATCAGGAGAGTCCGGTAAGTGACCTTGGATTAATAATTTCAGGCTGCTAACTATGGATCACGTGTGCAAGGCCGGTCTGTACAGTTGGTGCACTTGATTTTGACTAATCTGCGGACTACAACTGACAATCTTCTGACTACTGGTGATCAAACACATTTCCTTCTGCTAAGTCATCAGGCCTTACAGTGAACATGATGGCAGCTGTTCAGTCGGATTTAGCAATGGATTGATAGACCAAGATATTAAGTGAGCTATGCTCAGGTTTCTCACTACGGCATATGTTTCTCCACGCTCAAGTCTGTTGGGCTGTTAGGCCATCCACATGTTCTTTTGTGCTCTCAAGTTGCTCACCGCTGACACAAAAGTGACTGATGGGTTTAACAAAATGGATGATGAAGCATAAGAATGAAGTGAATGAATGATGGTGGTGGTCGTTGTTGGATATGCGTGCTCCGAAATCTTGATCAAATTAGTGGTCCTTCCATAGGGCTCGACAAAGTAAAGGTTTTATGAATTCTGATGAATCAGTAACGTTCGACAACAGCCGCTATCCTCAAGCGAGTGGTCGCAATGAGCGGAGTTGCTCTACACGTTGTGGCGTTACGATTAGTGAACCTCGCTCATTCGGCTTTCGGTGTGACCTTCATTACGGAACTCGTCATATGGCCTGCAACACTGTTATCTGACATGTCTGTGGGCGCCGCTGCTTACTAAAACATCAGGCTGGAGATTGCCTGTATTCTACCTACCTTTCCCAATACTCCCCATGTGCTGAGTTGCAGTGCGAGACCGTGTCATGACGCAACAAATTATCAAATCCCCTCAAACCAGCATCAATTTATATGTAGTTCAGGGGAAGAATAATTTCACAAGAAGAGTGAAACATCCACCTGCTAAGTCATCACTCGGAGAACCAGTCTATACTTGACTATGGGATGCGGTATCTGTGAGTGAAGGATGAACGGCGCTGTATCCTAAGGGAGAGCTGATCTCAATGAGGATCAGCAACCAAGGCCGAACAGTTACCTAACCGGTAGGCCGCTGGTTCGAAACTCTCAGAATTCCATGAGATGCACACTGCTGCTGGCTTCCAACAAGGGCTTCTCAGCTTTTCGGCATGGATTGGCTTCCCTGACAGGATGAAATCTCTATTGAGAATCAGTATTTGTTCAATTTCTGAATTTACCGGTAGGCACAATCGGCCTTGTCGCTTTCCTCCGAACAGGTCTATTTGTCCACCAACGACCACGTCATTTAGTTTCTTCTGTGCAGTTTGGTTCACGTAGCTTCGGCTCTGCTCTGTTTATTACCCTTCTTTAAACCGCCTTGCTTACTTACTTACTGTACCTACTTACTTGCTGAGCTTACTCACTACTTACTAAACATATATATATATATATATATATATATATATATATATATGTTGCACCCCAGAGGAGGGAATCACCGAGCTGAGGGTCTCCACACACACACACACTGTTACTTTCAAATTCTCAATCAATAAATAAACAAGGACAATAAGATTTTTTGGAACGAATTATACGTTCCACTCGTGAGTGATTGTTTACCAGACTACATTTCAGCAACAAACTTAGTCACTTGTGAACCCTAACTGATCTGCTTTGTACTCCAAGAATGGCATTTATTGGTATAGTAAAAAGTGCCGAAATCTCGCCGATGTGACGCAAAAATCATGGCACTGATGACAGTCTGTAACAAATGTTGGTTCATCTTTCGAATATCACATGATAAAAAGCGTGCGAGGTGTAACTGCTGGGAAAAGCTCCATATGTTTTAGAAATTAACCACCTGTTAGGTTGTGCTGTCCGCACGGGAAATAAAACTTAGGAAATTTCCAGTGAAAACTGCATCATCAACCAACAGCCGAACAGCTGGCTCCAGTGCCAATGAATAGGATTGAGCAGGTGCTGAAATTTTTAGTTATCATTGGGGTATTTTTTCTTCTGATTACTCAGCTTAATTTTTTCCAAGATCTCCGCGGACCCAGTGGTCGTGTAGCGCATCAACCTTCGCCGATAAGTTTGGACGATTTGCCAAGACTTTGTGAGCAGGACTCAAACGAACCCCTGCCATCCTGCCATTTTGGTCGGTTGAATTCGTTGTTTTCACACTGCTTATCAGCCGATTATGACCGAAAAGTTTAAGTTTCATCTACCAGCCGACAGGTTGAAGATTCACGAGATGATCACTGATGATGATTCCTAACAAGCATGAAAGAGCTAAGGAATGCTTCCTGGCTTTTCCTCCAACTGTTGACAGTTGTCATTCTTTGTACTTAGCTGTGCAACTTAATGCTCTTGTGAACTGGTTTCACAAGGCGGTTGTTTTAATGACTTGAGTGCAACTTTACATCACTACATGTGACTTGTGAAGCAAGCGCATCGGTTACCACAGATTCCTTTTATTTTTCGGGAACTACCTCATTTCTAGTAATACTTTCCGCTTGTTTAGGTTGCCTGAAAAATGGCATTTGATTCACAACAGTTCATTGTCGAGAAGAATGAAATACGTCGCTAACCTAGCCTAGACAGAACACCACAGATCTTACCTACCTGGAAAATAGTCGGTCTGTCAAATTGAAAGTTCAGAATAAAATGTTAAACTTGGAAGTCTTAGCAGCAGATTTATCACTACGGTGTTTTACACAAGAAGCCATCCCCTTGGATAGTTTCCTGAGAGCTGTGAAGCCATGCCCTCTGGTGGCGTACTTGACTTTGAAGGTCACTTGTGGTGCCAGCAAGCAATACGGTACAGGGGAGACCACCACGTGATTAAGCGTAGTTCACTGGCGTGATGATCGGTCGAACCAGATACTGGGATTATAAAAGATTGTTTCGAACGCTGGTGTGAACCGGATATAAGTCTACGTAGTTTTTTGGAGTAAACCTAGTCTGCCGTTTTGTGGCCTAACTCTGTAAAGCATGATAGTCCCAGATAGGCATTTGAAGCGTGTGTTGCTGCATACTGTCTCAATAAAGAGACCACAGACTATGATGTAATTAGACAGTAGAGAATTGCTTATTCTCTTAGTGATTTTCAATAAGCGTGCAAAATTATATGGAGCCTTTGCCATTAGTTGATGCCCATTTCAGATTTTGACATTGCTTGCAATCGGATGACTTTAAACTTGAAGGACCACTCAGTTAATTTACAATTTGTAAGTTGGTTCACACGCAAATACCAAGTAACTATCCAGTTTACTGCACCTGTGGACTGGAGCTAACGCAGTGTCCCACAGAATGCTGTTTACTGTAGATACAGAGTGGAACAAGACAAAGGGTCTTTTCCTATTGGCCTACCGATGCTCGCTAAAATCTTAGTAGGGCCGCTCGGGGCTCGCTCCTTAGGTAGAATGACTAAAAGATGAGCATCTACAGTACAGGCTATGAGTAAAGTGGACAGGGAAAAAGCAATCCAGAGGGCAAATTAAGTGGGCCAAAATTTTACCAGAAGTTACTCTCAGGAGCCAGATGAGACAATCAGAAGCGATCAAAAAACACCATACTAGAAGAAGTTCAACGGGTCACGTGAAATCCTTCACCTTACTAGCTAAAACTACAATTTTAAAGAGACCTTTCTAGTTGTTCACCGCCCGGATACAGAGGAGGTAATGCGTTCAATTATGTTAGCCAGTTCTTATTGACTTCTAATTCCGTATCTCGAAGGGTTACCAATCCAGTTAGCTTTATGGGGCTCTACTTTCTGGCTCACTAAAGCCTTCTAGTATTTTGTATGCTCCGAAGAAGTGTGTACTTAGCCGTTCCCTCCATCAGGCTTTTTTCAAGTTTTTCTTCACAAGAGTACTCTCAGAGACTAAAAAGTCATCTGGCAAATCGTCGCTGAATGCACCGTAGCATTTATGTATGCTTTACCGGGTTAGGCCTCCAGGCCTGTAGGCAATTCAGGATGGGACCTGGAATAGGCCTTTTAGGGGAACGGGAGCTCCAGAGGCATTCGTGAGGTAACTATGTATCCCAGATGGTGCAATGCCTGGTTTGCATTTCTAGACACCAAATGACTCCATTGTAAGGGTTAGGAGTCATATGTGCTTTGGATCATTAGACTGTTGATTTTTGAGGCCCTGGGGATAGGTACAAGAGTGTTTAACTCGCCTAGCGCTGTTGGTCGATGAGTTCCTTTAAAAAAAACGTACAGTCAAGCAGAATACATAAATACTCTTAAGAGAAGCCACACACCTCACCGAATAACCAATACATTGACTGTGAACCAATAGCTATACCTTATGGTGAAGACTAGAGAATTCAGTATGAGTTACACCACGTTGATTGTAAGAGGAAACATGAGTAATTAAAAACTGACTAGTTTGTCAACTGCAATTCAGAAATGTTCACATTATTGGGCCATTTTCAGCAACCTTACATATTGATCCCCTGTCAAAGATAGTACTCACACTAGAAAAGTCTACCTCCAGAAAACTCTAGGTAACCTGCTCCGCATGGTGGTCTTCATTTCGGCGGAGGGGATTTGCTGCACGTGTGCCCCACCCCACCAAACTCAAATCCAGCCCACAAAAGAAGTCATGAAACTTGCACGTAAATACAGTAACCAAGACAATACGCCGTGGAATAAATTCGCAACTAAAAATCAATAGCTGCACGAGTATCGCACTTTCTGTTGTCCTTTAACTGAAATAACTTCAATCTATGGATATTCTATAAATATCGAATCCGGAAGAATGGGCTCGAGGTTGATCATCTGGCTTGACGGGACGGCATGACAACAATATCAAGCGCATAAACCATTTGGTGCCAAAGTCATCCTATAACTTTCAGTCGCAGACAACGAGATGATTTATCAGACTGGAGAATCAGAAAACTGAAAGTACTTTCGTCAAGGATCTGAAGAACTGCTCCATCGGAGGGAGCGTTTTCGTCTAAGAACATTATCTTGTGTAGACAACTGGACAACTAGACAACTAGACAATTCAATAATCAACTACCGGCAGAGGAATACTGGAGTGTTCACATACACACAAAGGTCCGGCAACAGTTCATTCGTCATAAAGCCAATAAATTAGCTATTTTTCGTTGCAAACCTGGCGAAATTTGTGGGACGAATTCCAAAAAAATACGTTGCCAAATTTCTTCACCAACCCAGTGTGTGAGTGTACGGGGACATCTCGCACGGGAAAACACTACAGACGTCACTGTCGTAACACGCACACAAAAATCTGATCAACCGTTGAGATTATTGGTAATTTTCGACCAGCGCCTAATTGCAATTGAACGATTTGTGGGCCGAAATTTATGTAGTCGCCCATACCACAGTCCTTTATTGGCAAAACCCGATCAACTTTTACGGACTCTGCTTATTAATCGTGAATTATTTTTACAACCAACTAGAGTAAGTCGCTGTGTGTTTACTCGTTTCGGAGCTTCAGTCCGTTTGATACGATCTTTGTATGTCGCCGACAAAGAGCGTGTAAGCAGGGTGGCAAAATGTTTACAGAACATGTTTCATTTTGAATGCAGATAATTTTTTCGTTTGCTGAGGTACAAGATTAATAATTCAGAAGGTTTATCGACCATATCCTTAATTAGCAATGTGAACGAAGGGAGAACACTCGGTTAGACATAGTTCCGGGACATGTTCCGTAAGGTGGTGATATGGGAAACACACGACTGGGTTGGTATTGAACCTGATCGAAGCAAGTCAACAGGAAGCAAAAGTTCAAAATTATTTTCCGACTCCTAGTCAGAACACAGTGGTCGTCTTACCCTCATCAAGTGATTTGCTTATCAAACATCAGTGGCGAATTTGAATCCTGTCTATAGCTCCGATTGTGCAGCCTGGGTATGCAAATCGGTCACAGTTGACAGTGTCTGCGGCTGACTCTGGAGTCCCACTGATACACAGTTACGGCTGGCAGATAACGTACTCGATATTAGAGATTAACAACAACTCTAAGTGTCTAAGAGATGTAAGGGCACGATAGGGACTCCTCTGAACATCTGAGAACTTCTCAGTGGACCGGTTAGTCGGCACCTCTCAGACGCCTCACATTCAAGGTTTTTACGCAAGTTTGCTGAACAAACTTCTCCGCGTTGTAGGAATGCTCCTTAAGGTTATCCCTTCCAAACCTTAGAACGGGAAACTTCAGGTGCAATCTCCATCACGGAGGCAACTTAAAACGCGCAGAAGTCTTCCATTCCAAATTGTGTCAAAGAAATCCTGTTTTGAAAGAAAACATGCTGGTTCCCAGCATGGCTGATTCACTTCCCAAGAGGGGGCAACGTAACAACATACTATTTCAACAAGTACACTCATTTGCAAATCAATTTGGTTGTCCCGGGAGACTCAACTGAATCTCTCGTTTGTGATATTCTTCAGCTAAATGTGCTGCACAAAGGCCGCCTCATGTTTCAGTTGGTACGATATTCGAGATATCGCAGTATATTTTCATAAAGGAAACTACTCGCAAGGTTGTTGAAAGCTGTTCGACAGCCCACGACCGGTTGCGTCTTTCTTGAGACTCACCAGGTAGGCGAAGTCCCCGAGTTTTTGTCAGCCGTATGTGTTACTTGAACCCATTCAGTTGAAAAATATCATGAACGACAAACCCAGTTGAGTATCCCGTAAACACCCAGTGGATCTGCAAATTAGTGTATTTGTTGAGATATGTCCAATTTGGGTTCAAGTCGAGCATAAGGTTGATGGAAACTCGGAGACTGCGCCTACCTGATTAGCCCCCAAAAAGAGAAAACCGGTCGTGGGCTGTCGGACAGATTTCAGCAACCTTGTGAGTAGTTTCTTTTATGAAAACACACTCTATGCTTAGACGTACTACACAACACTTAAGGTTGCTGAAGACCCTTCGACAGCCCACGACCGGTTTCGCCCTTCTTGGTGCTCATCAGGTCGGTGCAGTCCCCGAGCTTCCGTCAACCTTATGTTCTACTTGAACCCGAATTACACAAAATTAACGAACTACACTCATTTGCATACCCATTTGATTTTGACGGGAGACTCACCTGAAGCCCAGCTGAGTCTCTCGTTTATGAGTTTTTTTTTAAATGAAAAGACATCATAATTGAGTGATTCAACTAGGGTCCAGGTGATCCGCCCGTCAAAACCAAATCGGTATGCAAATGAGTGTATTTCACACCTTATGTTATTCACTAGCCAACTCCCGCTCTAGACACCATTGGCACACCATTCCAGGTTCATTTCTGACTGAAATTGCCCCAGCTCACTCCATAGGTTGACATAAGACGACATCCTTAGTTGGAAGACGTAACGGCTGCAGTACGAAAGAGAGAGAGAAATTATGCTAACCCAGCAAACAGCGTGTTTTCAATAATCATCACGGCTTTGTCTATAATACAGTGATGCTTTCTTACAGGAAAATCCCGAGAAAGCTCTAAGGAATAAAAACTTTTGCTTTTCCAAAATTTCTCACTGCCAGAATCTCCTTACAAAAACGGTTAGACAAGAAACGCTTTCTGGTCTTTTTACGTTTATAGGAAAAATGCTTTTCCACAAGTAGTGCGGATTTACTGATTGATGTTTTACCTCTATGAAAAACAGATAACTGAGCAACGCGCCACTGTACGTCATTTTTGGTTTTATCAAAGCTCCAGATGAAATTCTGATGGTTCCTTGGAACAGTGTAAAGCGATTTGAAGCAAGCGAATAGTTATTCCACCTCAAGTTGTTCATGCCGCATCACACATTCCAGAGAATACTGAGAAATGCTCTCAACTAGTAACTGAACCGTTGTCGATCATGTGCTCACTGCAGTCAATCGCACTTGCCATGGGAGCGCCTACACATTCACGGATTCTATTCTTTTACCGGACTACCGGTTCAGCAAGGGGGGATGCGTTGCCGTACCTCTGTATATGGAGCCTAGAAACGGGGGTTGAAATGACTGCTTCCGGATAACTTGTGAAAGGCCTTGTAGCAGGGTGTGCAAAAAGAACTGTTCTGATACCGGAGGTCTAGAGGACTGTTCTCCTCAAGACCAACAGGACGAGAATGCCCCAAGACAATAAAGAAATAAGCCATTTTTGCTATAAAAAAACACATACTTGTAGTTTTTCTGCTTTGGTGTCAAACAGCAAATCAGTGTGTCTCCATTCTGTGTGCTCTGATTCGTCTCCTTCAGCCGAATACGATTACTGCAGGCACAAGGACTGAGATTATGCAGTCGGCTGAAGACACCAAATATTGCGGCATCGTTTAAAGGATAATTTCTCTGATGATCTGATTCCAACAGTTTTATGGCTGAATTTGACGTAAGTTACATCATTTTAAGGTTGAAAGTGTGTGTACCCCTTTGTAGGTTACGCCGCTGAGTCGCAACATGCCAGGAAAAAGCTGCCAGTTATTCACGCTGCCGATCGGCTGCTCGCCGCCGAAGGGTAAGGTGTTCGAACTTCTAAGTGAGAGGTCGCGGGTTCCAAACTTATTGGAGTTTCATGAGACAAACTCTATTGATGATTACCAGTGAAGATGAAACAGGTGTACAGTACCAGTCCCAGCTCTTCAGCATAGACTGGCTTCACTCACAGGACGAGATTTCCACGAAAAAGTGTTTCTGTCCAGCGACGTGTAATGACAGAAAGTTTTCACACGAATCAAGTTCCCAGCTCCTTGGTACTCTGCTGAATCAGATACAAATAGTTTACCATTGCTGTCTCCTGTTTACACACAAAATGAAACTGGGAGTTCTTGGCGACTTATCGCATGGATGGCCATTCTACCAAGTTGGTTTCACACTATTCCTTTTTTATTTGAAACACCGTCTGGAGGAACTCAAACTCGGTATTGTCTAATCAGAGGTTCGGCCCACAGCAAAGTCACAGTCACACAAGTCTACAAAATCCTAATTTCCTGACCAGGAGGTTGTCAGCAATTACGTTCAGCAAACTAAAGTGTTGTCAACTATTTGCCACAGGTTTTTGTCGCTTCATTGGTTAGCACACTTCTGAATGAGAGATGGTGATAGTTACTGACTAGTATTACTGCATAAAAAACACTACCACCATGGGCTTCTCGTTTTTCAGTCTGAAACAGCCATTTTGTGGCAAGATCACAATCTGTTAGATAAAAAACCAACTGTCAGTTTCATTCTAGTTAAAAATATCTTCCTGCTGACAGTCTGATCTAAGATGTGTGTTGTGTGTGACTACCCAACCATGACGTCAAGTATGATATCTGCAGCTATTTCACTGATCTTTCAAAACAATTCTGTCGTTTTCTCTGGTAATTTAAGGTCCAGCTGTGAAGAGTGACCTCTCGGTCAGGCGCGTAGTCTGTCGTTGTGGTAATTGTGCGGTAAATGGGGAGCTCTTGCATTGAGCTTGAATAAGCCACTGGTAGACCATCAACTCAAGTTTGTAGGAGCATTTTCCTAAGCTAACCACTTTCTATGGTCACATGAGCTCTATGAGCCATATTTTGTAGTTTGTCGTACTTATCAACTGTCCATGCCATGTGCAATCGCAAACACTCGATTACTCTCTTCTTCTGGACATACAAACCACGTACATAACCAAAAATTCAATGAAACTTTCGACAATCTCAGCACAGACTGACAACATGACGGAAGGTAAACACTACCAATGACTTCACGTGTCTTTGAGCGTTCTGGCGAACTTGAACCTGGTCCGTTTCATCCTGAACGGTTACCGAAATGATGCTAAGAGGAGGAGAAAACTCAGCCATTAGTGAGCTGGTTGCTTTGTTGGTTCCCGAGTGTTACTCCTCACTCTTTTACAGAAAAACATTGCTGGCCTGAAGTAGTCACGTTACTGAAAATCGGAATCGCAAGAGTTGTCCACTTGAAAGTGTTTCTGAAGTGGATGTGTCTTACATAGAGGGGATAGCTTATTCACGCAGAAAAAACATGGGGTCGAGAAAATCACTTCTTTCCTCCAGGTGCTTCTTAGATATGGGTTTGTTAAAAAAAGCCACTACGCACTTAGTACACAGGATAGTAGTTTCTCTGAGTATAAAAATTCCTCGGTGAGGTTTGTGTCACGAATATTACGAAAACGGGTTAGTTGTTTATTATATAATCAGGAAGTTTTCTAACGTTCAGTGCGGTAGTCTGTTCCTTATCTAACATCCTGAGTATCTTGCTGTCCCCTTTGGGACTAGTTAGTGCTTTGGGATTCGCGTAATGCCAAAACAAAACAGGGGAATAGAAACGGTATGCGTTGTTTGCTCCTGGAGGATCATCCCTAAGACAAGCCTGTGTGTTTGAATTAAACTCCAGTTCTGCACACAGAAGCCAACCTTACACAAAAACAGCAGAGTAGATATCACCTACGGTAAACGCACTGTCATTCCTGGATGGGTTTATTGTAGGAGCCTTATGGACTGCCTAACAGCTTAACAACCACTCCAACGGATGCCTACGAATCATAGTCTGTCAAAAAGACTGACTATAGGCGGATTTCACAGTGTGTGTAGGTCACAGAAATTCATGTATACTGACGACACTTACGTATACAACTTTCCGTGTGAAAGTCCTGGCGAAATATTCGCCTAAATTAAGACTAGTCTGTATGTGAACATGTGTCAAATCATGTGCCGAGACTAACAGAGCAAGCTTGCAAGAACCAGTGCACTAAACTCGGTGTGGCCCGCTAACTAGGACAAAATAAACAACCGATAATAGTTTTATGCCATACTGGAGTGCAAGTGGTCGTTGTTGGCAAGACTGTCATGTTATTGGGTGGGCTGTAGTGTGACCGTCAAGACAGGATGCAGCACCACGAACGACGATACAAGATATTGGTGGACATAGGGTTGCCAACATGAATGTCATTCCATTAGACCAGATGGAAGACGTATGCTGCGACATGTTAACATTTATTTTACTGTCCTTAACCGCAAACACAAAACATGTAGGTACAATACAGTAAAGAATTAGAATAGTGTTGAGGGAACAATCAGTGATTAGTCACTCGGCCAGTACGACAGTAACCATACGCTAGGCTTTAAGAGTTTTTGTGAACACTAACGAGGTTGGTAGAGCGCTGAAATCTTGAAGTTGACGTTGTGTAACTAAATTCTGTTGTCAAATCAGCCGCCAACAGAGGTCAGAGGTCAACCATTAGTCTAGCGACATCTTTTGGAAACAATTCGCCAAAGTAACCCCAGCTGCCAGATCTAAGCGATCGGCGAAATACTGCTGGTCAGGTCCTAACAACCACCTTGTATGCACAAATCTCGTGAGGCGATCCATATGGCTTCCAACTCATTGATCATGTGACACTTAGAAATCAACAATTAATTCAGTGGTGTACCTAAACAACAGTTCAGTAATTTTCCTGCTACACTGAATGATAGTGGGTTGTCGAAGAGTTTCTACCAGCTTTACAAGTATTTTTTTCAAGAGTGTCATCAGGAACAAAGTGAACCGTGGGAAACCGGTTCCCAATAAAGTACAACTTTAAGCGTACTGTGACTTGTGTAGTTTTATCACATGGCTGTGCTTTCATATGGCACTGCTCATTCATAAACGTCCAAAAGGTCGTGTCATCTGTAGGAAGAAACATACGTGGCTAAATCGATCAACAACAGAGCATGTGGTGTCGATTAATCACAATGGGACAAAGAGCAATTATCCCGGGTGTGCTAGAGTGGTAGGAAGGAGCCATTACCGTGACAAAGTTGACAAGAACAGCTTGATAGAGTTACGGGCATCTAAAAAGTCCAAATGAAGAACTACCAACTTTTGCCAGTAGTTGTTGTTTGCAAATCAGTCGGTCTGTTCTTCGGCTGTAAGCCGTGTACTTCATTATGGCGGTTCCAACTGCCACAGTTCTGTCCACCGAGGATGAGTAGAATAGAAGACTGCTTGCCATGCACTTATGCGTATAGAGAAAAACTCAAGCGATATAATACGGCTAGCTTGGCGATATTAATTTACATACACAGAAAGCAATTTAAAAGCAATCGTTGATTCTGTAACGTTACGAATGATCCCAAAATTTTGTTGGACTTGGTACTCTGCTCTGGCGAGTCACTTCTGCACGTGCTCATTTAGTCGAGTCTCCGGGTGCTACCTAGATCTGCTGATGCGTCTGTATCAATCAGCATGATAGATCATGTTGAATCAGGCGGAAAAGTTAAGTAGGTCCCTTTTTGGGACCCACTTAACTTGTAATTTATTGAATGATAGTTACTTGAGCACAGTGGCACACAAATTTGGTTGATAAGGCTGAGTGGTGTTTAAATGACAGCGGTAAATGGTTTAACTCTTTTGAGACCATTTTAGTTGCATCACATGTAGGTTAATGACCATAGCTGCTGTTTATGACCGCGATCGATGACCGTCCTAACCCGGTGTTTTTTTAATCAAGTGAAACACATGTGTTCTATTTTCAGGTGTTGCAAAACAATGAAGCTAAAGTCCGTTCTCCCTCGATAGGGGAAAAGCTATTAGAATGCAGCTAATGCCTTGACAGTGCCATCCGTGATCCAGCTTTGTAAGGAGTACATCAGGAAGATGTTCTTCTGCCTCCACCCTAAATTTGAAATGACCGTGAGGATTGTCGAGCTTTTTCAGTCTGGTCGTTTTCAATAAAAATGGCAATTGCATCGTCCACATAACGTCTGCATGCCACCAGTTTTCGTATTTTATTTTAGAGCTTAGAGCCAAATGAAGTCACTGTAGAGCTTGAGCTGTCGATGTGTACACTAAGTCCGCAGAGTGAAAGTTGTCTGCAGCCCGGTTTAAGTCTCATTGGACAAGCCTATGGCACGGAAATCGTGACGTTCGAAGTATATGACGCAGGGTTACAAATGCCTTTGCTTCATACACATTCGTATATGTTCTTTGGAAACTTTGTAAATGCGCCCACTTTTATACAGTTGCTTGGTGAGATATCTCAGGTCTACTCGTTGTGGCACCACTGAAAAGGCTGTGCATAAAGCATCTTAATCTCCAAAAGTGACGGAGTTGTTTTGACCAGACCGGAAAACCGACCGATAAATACGACATGCCACATTAGTGCAAATTTGAGTACTGCTGAAGGAGTTATATTATACTGGGATCAAACGGTGGAAAACGCGACTCACCTGTCAGGGGCAAGTCAGCAAACTGAAAGGATGTTTTTTTGGATTACGAAAACTTCAGCCACACGGAGCTGTTTATCTCACTAGGAGTAGAATGAACATGTCACGTGATCACCGTGAATCTTTGTCCTCAGGACCAAACATCCACTGGCTAGTTGAAGACCACTAGTGATTCAATGAAAAACGCTGGTCTAGTTCTCTCAATTAATTGTGAAAAAGCATCTGAGGACTTCCAACCCAAAGTGCACTTTCAGGAGAGTACGAGGCCATCGACTGGTGATCTGTAGGTTTGAATGGCATGCAGGTATTCAGCAATGGAACGAGGTCGATCATCGGAGTGATAGATAACGGAACTATGAAGCCAACTCATTTTAATGAGTTAGTCACACAGTGAGATGCTACGGATGATCAGCGTGTAACGGAGTCGGTACGAGTATTTCCATATCGGTCTCTTCGGGATGGTCCTCCACGTAAGGATTAAATAGGAGCACTTTTCCAGTTTGTAGTTTTTTTAACCAAATTTCAGTACATTTGTAAGGCTTCATAGGGGCTCTCTCAGCTTGAGACCTGTATGTGGGACTTCGAATAAAACTATTTTCAGATTGTGCTGCCCACAGTAACCATGTTGCCTGAACAGAATTAGTCTGACAACCCGTCCGTTAAAATTATGGCCATCAAGCTTCCGTCCAGATTTGACTAGTATAACTCAAAAAAGGTTTCGGTTTGTTTCAGAGAGGTTTGGTAATCAATTGGTGGGTTTATTGCTGGGCAACTTTCCACTTTTGACACAAAAGTTTCGTCAGGCCAAGTGATCGATTTTTAAGGCAGTCGGAGAACCGATCGATGAGATCACTTGCAACTAGCCGACTTGGGCAGAACTGGATGTCAGTCTGAGGTTCCTGTTTGGTGTTTATCATGAATAACTAACACTTAGGATGGATTAGTTAGAAGGGATTGGTTTCATATTGAACCCGGATTTTGGGGCCCTGCTTATTCGGTCTAGGACACCTTAATGGACTATTCGTGTTGGGTGCTGTTCACAGATTTTGTTGGTTTGTGTGATTTAAGGGCTGCCAGGATAGCTGGCTTGGGGTTGGGGTGAGGGGTTAAGTGGATCTTACCATGCTTGGATTTTGTACCTTTAGACTCGGACCATCTCAGTGATGACCGCGCACCACCTCCTGTCATCTCGGTTGATCTAAAACGGCTCTCCACACGCTTGCCAGTTCTACGCCCTCTATTCTGTTCACGCTGGGAGGCTTGGCGATTTCCACCACCTCGGCTACCAGTCGCTGTGGTGTGAATCTCAGTCCTCGTCTCGAAATTTCCACATTTTCAAGATCTATTCTGTGTTAAGTGTCCAGTACATGCCCTGCCATTACCGAGTCCTTGACTATCTACTGATATTCATCTACGTGTCTGGGCGGTGTGTTTACCCATCGCCTATGCTCACCGATTCTGGTGTACAACTCCCTGGCTGCTTCACCTATAGAAACCTTCGTGGAGTTGCTGCACTTTACTTCGTATACACTAGTCCTATCAACCAATACTCAGCGTAAAGTCTTTCCATTCTGGAATGCTGCCCTAATGTTAGCGTACTTAACACCCTGCCAATGACTTCAGATGTCCCTGGTTTGTATAAGATGACTGCTGTTCCGACCCACTAATTTTTGGGTCTTGGTGTTGGGACAAACACCCATCTTGCGGCTTAACTAAACCCACTGGGTATCCGCTGTCTTGAATTAGCTTTGTTACCTCAAGTTGAGCTCCTGAAACTATACTAGCATATACAGCCTTTGGATATGCTAGTGAGTAGTTTAAGACCATACCACTGTCTGTTGGTTACCGGTAAACAGTCGTTTTTGCTTTCTTTTCCCCACTCTTGTGTCATGCAATCAAGGAAGGGCGGTGTACCCAGTGTGTAGGTCCCAAGTGGTAAACCATTGAAAGAATTTGTTAAGGTTATGGCCTTTTATCACAGGTTTTGTTTGCATGTCAGTGGACAAAACCCTTAAACAGGAGATTCCCTGCTGGTGGGGGATGGAGTTTATCCACTTCCATATGTAAACAATTTGGAATTCAAGTGAGAATTCGTCATCCATTCATGGTGGAAAAATTCGAACTGAAGGTAAGCATGTCCATAGATTGGTCGTAAAGTAACTAAATTACAATATGAAACTCTAGTTTTGTAAGTCTGATCACAGGTAGTATCGACATAATCCGGATCGAATTTGCCTTAGTTTTTGTCACACCCACGCACATGAACAAGTACCTGATTGGGCCGAACAGCTGATGCTTGCTCTGATTTCCCAACTGACACGGTGATTCGAAACAGCTTGTAGATCTTGCAACGTGGAATTCGTGTGAAGAAAAACAAAGTATTCTGCATTTATTAACTGAAAAACTAAACCTGGGAGCTGTTTAGAAAGGCGGTGCCAAAAATAACGAAATTGTTGATGGTAATCAAGTGCAATTTAAACTC
>SJOL01006901.1:178348-194390 GCA_004794785.1 Opisthorchis felineus | reverse complement strand
TTAGCGTATTTAACACCCTGCCAATGACTTCAGATGTCCCTGGTTTGTATAAGATGACTGCTGTTCCGATCCACTCCTTGTTGGGTCTTGGTGTTGGAACAAACACCCATCTTGCTTGCCGCTTAACTAAACCCACTGGGTATCCGCTGTCTTGAATAAGCTTTGTTACCTCAAGTTGAGCTCCTGAAACTATACTAGCATATACAGCCTTTGGATATGCTAGTGAGTAGTTTAAGACTGTACCACTGTCTGTTGGTTACCGGTAAACAGTCGTTTTTGCTTTCTTTTCCCCACTTTTGTGTCATGCACTCAAGGAAGGGCGGTGTACCCAGTGTGTAGGTCCCAAGTGTTAAGCCATTGAAAGAATTCGTTAAGGTTATGGCCCTTTATCACAGGTTTTGGTTTGCATGTAAGTGGACAAAACCCTTAAACAGGAGATTCCCTGCTGGTGAGAGGATGGAGTTTATCCACTTCCATATGTAAACAATTTGGAATTCAAGTGAGAATTCGTCATCCATTCATGGTGGAAAAATTCGAATTGAAGGTAAACATGTCCATAGATTGGACGTAAAGTAAATAAATTACAATATGAAACTCTAGTTTTGTAAGTCTGATCACAGGTAGTATCGACATAATCCGGATCGAATTTGCCTTAGTTTTTGTCACACCCACGCACATGAACAAGTACCTGATTGGGCCGAACAGCTGATGCTTGCTCTGATTTCCCAACTGACACGGTGATTCGAAACAGCTTGTAGATCTTGCAACGTGGAATTCGTGTGAAGAAAAACAAAGTATTCTGCATTTATTAACTGAAAAACTAAACCTGGGAGCTGTTTAGAAAGGCGGTGCCAAAAATAACGAAATTGTTGATGGTAATCAAGTGCAATTTAAACTCTACACAATAGAGAAGCAAATTGAGTGGGTGTTGTAATCGGATTTGGGAAGAATTCATCTTCGTTCCAGTTGCGTTTACCACTTGCATGGATTGACTAATCCATTCGCATTCTACTGCTGAGTTTTTTAGATTATACCTTAGTCAAACACTCAGGGTGCTGAGATCTTGAGAAAGTACAAACTCCCCGCGATGTGTCACAATATCCTGCTATAAAACAAAACAGCATTGAGGTGTAATAATAACTCTAACGCAATGTATTTTCAAGTAGAACATGAAAACCATGGAAACTTGGAGTCTACGCCTATTCGATGAGCCCAAAGAAAGACGAAACCAGAATTCAACTGGTTTTCATAGACTTTATGAGTAGTACTGGGACATACGCTTATATTTTCAGTTTTATTTCAACTGAAACATAAGGCTGCCTTTGTGCAGCACGTTCACTTGAGGAATATCACAAGCAGGAGATTCACTTGGACTTCATTTGAGTCTTCCGTTAACATCAAATTTGTTTTCAAATGTGTTTGTCGCAACATAAGCACCATTTGGTGCTAAAGTAAGAAATCAGCTTGATAGACGTTCGAGCACTGGGCCCGTGTGATCAGCTCCAAGTAAGTAGGGAGAAACCGGAGGCGGCCTGTCCAGAGTCTCCGTCGTCCTTATGGGTGGTACTGATTTATCTTTAGGTTTGCCTTGTGTCACTGTAAAATTCGTATAGGGCGTTCCAGAGATTTTTTTCGAGACGTCTTTTGAAAGATACCAGGACTATTAAGAATGAATAAGATGAGCAGGAAAGATTCAATTCATCAACTGGTCCCACCTGACCAGTTGCTGCCTGCCAATTAATATTTGACCGTAAAATAGCAGCCAAGTTTGTCAGGAAAAAGCCTGCCAAGCCAGAGTCATTTTATTAAGATGCTCTGAAAATTTTCGCATGCTATACTTCGCTACAGCTTTGCGTAGAACTGTTTTTCTGTGACTAATAGTAAGCAGAGTAAACAGCTTTTAAAGGCCACGGCAATAGGACTGTCACTTCGACGAGCACTACATGAGCGGTACAGTTCAGTCATGGGAAAATGACTTCGCAAGCATACCTGACTAGACATGCACATGGTTTACACAGCAATGCTATTCAGTCAGTCAAATGTACCTGAGATGTTTGATAGCCCATGATGAATTTTGTCACTACTGCGAAATCCTATAAGCAAAAAGTGGCGAAATATCGGGGAAGTCGAATTCTGAACATCAGACTCCATCAAAAGCCAATGTTTTCGTCACTTAGAAATTTCGTGAATCTGGTCCACCCTAATTATCATGCACTGTGCCGCCTAGGCCACAGGTTCCAGAGGACGCATTGGAAATATGGCGAGGTGGTCCAAACCTAAATAGAAGCTGTCCGTATGTCGATATGTCTAAAGTGTGATCGGACCACGAATCTTCCCGTCCACGGCTCCCACAATTCCAAAATTATCAGTCAAACTTAACGCAATTAGAACATAAGGTTGATGGAAACTCGGAGACTGCGCCTACCTGATGAGCCCCAAGAAGGGCTAAAACGGTCGTGGGCTGCAAAGAGTTTTCAGTTGTGAGTAGTTTCCTTAACGCACAGTTGTTGGTGAAACACATTCATCTGCAAGTTACACTGGTGTTAACGACAGACTCAGCTGAATTCATCGTCTGTGATACCCTTCGGTTAGCGTTGTCTCACATGATGACGAAATGTGTGAAGACTAATTGCCAAACTTTGAGAGCAGACCAAACTGCTAACTGACGAACAGCCACAATCGACAGGTCATGCCCAAGCAAGGAGCAGTCTGCTTGCACTGAGCATCCTAATGGACAATGTCTAGGCGTGATTTGGTTGATGTTGAAGTTGTTGAGTACAGGATATGTGAAACAGCAACTCCTGACCACCCGAGAAGACTAACGACCAGTAACTTCCTACGCTAGTTTCATGTGAACGGGGAATAGGAAAAGGGTCCTTGAAATGAAATTAGAATTCTTTCAAAACAATGGTCTAATGTCGTCAGATGCGTCCCTATTTCTTATCAGCCTAGGCACCATTTGCATGTCGAACTCCCTGGTTAGGTAGAAACTTCAACGGGATAGAGAGACAGGTGACCTACAGGCCGGTTACAATAGGAATCAGTAATACGCATTTACCCTCGAGCTCTACTTTCGGTATTTAGTGTTTTGGTAACAGTATTCAGTAGCCCTCCCTAGAAGCAGTTACTTGCCAACGTCTACCGGTTATCCAGCTGACCAGTAACTCGAGCGGTCACACAACAGTTTTGCCCACATGAACTTTTCCACCGTAACCTCCCTAATCTCATAGGTTTAGCAATACTAGAACGTCAAAGTCAATCTTTTCCGTAAACTTTGAAAATGAAATACTTTATTAGCGAAATACACTCATTTGCAGACTAATTTTGTTTTGCGAGGGACTCACCTGGAACCCAGCTGAATCTCTCGTTTGTCATGTTTCCAGGCAACTGAATGTGCCTGGAAACATCAGAAACGAGAGATTCAGCTGGGTTCCAGATAAGTCCCTCGCAAAACCAAATTTGGTTGCAAACGAGTGTATTTCACTAATTTCGTGCAAGTAGAACATTAGGTTGACGGAAACTTGGGGACTGCGCCTACCTGATGAGCCCCAAGAAGGGCGAAACCGGTCGTGGGCTATCGAAGAATTTTCAGCAACCTTATGAGTAGTGCATTACTAATATAAGATACTTTATGTTTTCGAATTTGTGTTTATCAGCGTGGTACTGGACTAGCTGATGCCACAGTCTGTGTTGCGGAGCGACCATCAGTTTATCGACCGTGCTTCTGTTTTGCTATTGTCGCTCATCGGAACGCTGGTCACTCAAGCTGTGTCCACAGTATTGTTTGTCTGAAGTTCCTAGGCTCTTCAGGCCATGAGCTTGTCCATAAACACCACGTGACGACTCGGGTGATTTCCCCGTTGTGGGCTAAACTGGACGACGCTTACCAGTAGAGTGGAGACGTTTGTTGACTGTACACGTGACCACGCACTCGCGTTATGATCAGTCATCATATAAGAACCACATTAGCACGTTAAGATGGCACCATAGATGCGGTGAGCTTTTCATTCACTGCACAGCCTGACTACTTGCAGTAATTCTGCTGGGACCATCCATCAATCGACTATGACCTTACATAACCTCCAGTAATCCACAGTTTTGAAACATCCAGTAATGTAGTACTACATCAATAAAGTACGTAGAGTTAAAACTGTTATTTCAAAACTAGAACTATTTTTGAGCATTTTTGGTGAAGAATGGTCCGCACCGCTTCGTGGTTCCCTCTCCAACTGAGGATGATAAAAGGGGAAATGTGTCATTACTTGTCGGAAAACCCTCTGGCTTCTTGTCTAATACATGCGACAGCTGATTATGTGAACCATAATCTCACTATGTGTTGGAATATTGGTAGCCCGGGTGCATTAATTGGTAATTGATCAGGTGGCTGTTGATCTGTTCGCTGAGCATGGCAACTGATTTGCAGACGTTTCGTCACAATTCGAGGAGACATCTTCAGTGCGCTGTTGGGTGGGTAGTCCCTCTCTTCGTGCTTGTATTTATGTAGTTTACAAAGAGCAGCTTTGAGCTGTAACATGATGGGCCATTGATAATCATCGCACTTGGATTCTGGGTGGCCCGATCATAAATAATTCGATCATTAATTAATTGCACCGGAATTTCCAGCTCTCATCAAGGCTCGCCGGGCCCAAAATAATGGAAGCCCCACCGATAGAAGACCCGCAAATCAACCAACTAAGCTCATGAATATGAACCATCAGTTGGGTATGGAGCAGTCAAGAAACTACTAAAAGTAGAAGGTACAACACCAACCAATCAAACAACAAAGAGGCCGACCACGACGCAATACAGATCACGAACGGCCCAACCGGAAGAGAGAATAATGGACGGCAATTTCAACAGTAGTGTGGCCGTTGAAAGCAAGAAATACAAATAACAACCCAACACAGATTATGATAAGGCCAACCAGAATCCAAGTGCGATGATTATCAATGGCCCATCATGTTACAGCTCAAAGCTGCTCTTTGTAAACTACATAAATACAAGCACGAAGAGAGGGACTACCCACCCAACAGCGCACTGAAGATGTCTCCTCGAATTGTGACGAAACGTCTGCAAATCAGTTGCCATGCTCAGCGAACAGATCAACAGCCACCTGATCAATTACCAATAATCTCATCATCTTGTTCATGAAGTTTGTACTGGTACATGCAAGAACCGCGGTAAAATTGTGTCCGCAAATATTATGCAGTTGAAATTATGTAGCGTTAAGTCCTTCCTTTCTCAATGAACCTGTAGGCAACAGACCCCGGTAAGTTACGCGCTGAACAGTGATGAGTTACGAAACAAAGCAGAGTGATCAAAAACCTATTCTGTTTTAACTGCATTTGGTCTCTATTCAAATTGTTTATTTGGGCCAACCTTACATTGTTTGGATAGCTAAGCACATTGGATTTCATATTTATGGGGCATCGTGGCTTTATGTTTGCTTTCGCAAACTTACCGTAAGACAGTGAGCCTATTCTGTAGATCCTTTCAGTACACTCTATGCTAAATTTCTGCAATCGAAAGTTTTGATGTAATTCTACAAAGTAGGGTCAGTTAGGTATTCATTCTCATCACTGTTTCACTGCAAACACTAGAACTTTTAAGGAAATCACAGCGATTCTGGAAGCCTGGTCCAGGAGCTCCTTTAGTTCGAAACGGTCTCCTCGTAAGTAAAGGTATAGATTTTGACCCATCCACTGTGTGTCGCAGGCTAGTCTGAACATAGAAGTTGGGCAGAGACTGAAACATCATTGGCATTGCTTCAAATATGGCACAGTAAAAGGTCAGTCGTATTTTTTGTTTGTTGGCGGACACCTGATACCAGTCCCTGATGTCAACTGAGGACAAACCACTAGTTATTGTATTAATGACAGCAAACCTGGACGCGCAAGTCTGCATTCAGACGAAAGTTCTGCAACACCCAACCGTACATATGTCAGCCATCTGTTGGAGCATGCGATGTGTAAGTGTATCCACTGGTCACTTTAGAACCGTTTGCAAAAGTCGTCATGGTTTACGTGACGGAGTCTGCCGCCAAATTATCATCACGGGTCTGCGTAAAAGCCTGTGACTATTCAAACAACCAGCAGGTGAACATAAACCGGCTAATTTGACGGGTCCAAGCGGCACACCAGGAACAAGAAGCAACTTGAGCAAAAGTAAGTGAACGTGTATTGAGCTACGGTGCAAAGCCACGGTGAGGTCAGCTAGACCGAACGAACAAAAGACCGCGTACGTATCGTAGTGCGCCGCTATTAATGCATCCATTGTTCTAATAACACAATGCATCATGTCAATAGCGAGCGTATTCTATAGACAACACTCAGTTGTGCACGAAAAACGACTTACCCGAAACATCTAACCAACATTAAAATAAACAGAAACAGGTGGATTTCGCTGAACAGATGTTGCTTTTTCTCAGTCAATATTAAGTAGTAAAGGACGGACCTGGTAGCGGCAGCTGTCTGTCAAATCAAAATACTGTGCGCATACTTGATGGCTACACTTGCACTTTTCAGCTAGAGGGGAATAAAAAAAACGAGTCGAATGAGTTGACTCGAGGAGCCAGTCAAGACGTGGCTATGTGATGGGGTCCCTGGAACTGAAAGCTAAGTGGCGCTGTATCCTATCCAAGTGAGAGCTAATTACATTCGTGGCCGAACGGTTAACCGTTCAACCACTGGCTGGTATGTTGTGGGTTCGAAAATCTCTGAGTTTCGTGAGCTGTGTACTAGTGATGATTCCCAACAAGGATGAAGCGGCTGCACAGTGACTCTCAGCTTTTCAGCATAGACTGGCCTCACTGACAAAAGGAAAACCCAAGTGAGAAGTAACTGTTATCACCGCTTATTCTACGATAAAGTCATGGTGGCTAAGAAGCGCAACAATTTACCAACCTTGCCACGCAGATTCCAACTTGATGAGGTATTTTTCCCTTTAGAGGGTAGCACGGAATTTTTATTGTTCGAGCAGGTGTGAGTTGTCATGAGTGGATTAAAGTTCGATGAACTTTTCAGGTGGTCGGTCTCATCTCAGTCACTGCAGGTTTTTTCAACCGAAAATGTAAGAACCCTGTCCCTTATTTGAAAAAGTCAGTCAAAGCAATAAAGTGCACTGGTAATGAGCACCGCAAATCCATGATGCCATCAACTGTGTTATTAAGTAACTGGTTGGTGCAAGCCTTGTTTCTTGGTATGAAAGAACCATAAATAGCACGAAAGTTGTAGGACATGGTCTCTGTTGGTGGGAAAAAGGACGACGAGCTGTTAAAGGGAGAGGACACTCGCCAAAACATTTTCATCACTGTCTCTTCACAGTCATAGTAAAGACAGCACAAAATACAGCAGAAGGACTTGCGCCATACTACTAATTTAAACTTTAATAGTAATATGGTAGAAACTAAGTGTCACATCAGAAGACCCAATTAAAACCCTGTGTTAGCAGATTCTCCAATGACTGAGTCACACCTTCATTAGTTCAAGAAAACAAACACGGAAGATAACTAAGCGACACTACGTCGTGACGATTAGGCATCCTGGTTTCGCAGATTAGTAGAGATTTTTCGTATGCACACGAGCACCCTAAGCCCGAGTAATACAACCTTCCGCCTTTTGGAAGCTGTGTTCTCTCTCTAACGTGATCATATAAGTTCGTCTTGCACTTAAATGGCCTCGATTCGTACGCATTATTTCTGGTGCAGTATGTTTTCACGTAATGGAGGACTCCCTCCACCTACGACCCCGACGTATGAACAGCTTTTTGTGAGCCTTCCCCAAGTCCTGTTACAGAGTTCCGTAAACATTGAGAATAGAAGCAACTAAGGTAGACTCGTTTCCAAACTGACAACTACATTATTCCTGAAAAAGTAAGCATTAAAGTCAAGGTTATATTAAATTAAAGCATATGTACTCAACAAAAAGAGCCAGGTTACAGAGATTATCCAACTTGATGACCGTTTTTGATTGGTTCCCTTACTGGTAGCTTCAGAAAGGCTTTATCGTGCTTGTTGAAACACCTTGTATTGAACATAAAAAGCGATGTTACCCCACAGATGCTATTGAAGGATCTGACAGTTTTCAGACAAGACAGAAGGGCGTCAGGATGATCATGTAGCTCATTACATGTTTTGAACCAAGTACCCGCCTAGTGGGCCACTTAATCTCTTGTCTGGTGACACGCTCTGATGGGTGTGAGCGTACCAAAGTGCATTAAATGGCATTTACGTGTAAGTACATGATCCTGCAGTGCTATCCTGCCACTCGTTTTGCTTCTGAACTTAATAAGCTGGAACTAACGTAGGCAACTTATTATTTTTCGGTCACACCGGGTCGGGTCCTCTCTAGTAGCATGCGCATGCATTGTGGCTGCTTCTTGCTATGAGACCAGAATCTGTGTGGTTTTATTAAGTTTCTACTGGTGCGGGAGCATTTAGTATCTATAATAAACCAAATGAATGCTCCTGAACCGTATAACAATGGTTCATACAGGCTTCAGTCAAGGCTACCCTTCTTATTCCTGGCCTAGCAGATAAAGGATAAATGAACTTGGAACTTCAATTTCATCGGATTTCACCTGGAACCCCTTTATTATTAGGACGGTGCGCCAAGGAGTTGCCCAAGAGAATACGTTTGCAAAAAACTCCTGGGTGCAACAAACACTTTTCAACCCCGGCAGTCCTTGTTCGAATGGATTTGGTGCAGAAAGTTTAGGCCGCAATGGAAAACGTATAATAAGGTAAAACAACATTCCCTCTTTGTTCGTTTGATCAGGTGTTATCAAACCCTGTATAGCAACCAAATACAATGTATGTTTTTAACAATAAGCTGGCAGGGAGCCGAAGTAGTTTGACATTAGGGAGGTACTAACAACTGAGTAACACTTCGGTGTTGTAATCGATAGAAGTAGGGTTCACGGAAACCTTAAAACGGATGATCGGAGACGTTTCTGTAAAGGCTGATTAGCGGTAGAGTAGTTCGTTCAAGCATCCGGTTAACAAACAATACGGTTCTGCCATGTGGGAAATAGACGGTTGTCTCGGCCAGCTACTCGCATTGGCCACAGATTATCGCCTGACTGTGAGCGAACTGTGGAGATCGACTAAGTGTTCCAGAACGATGGCAAAGAGACTCTGCCCAACTGCTTTTGTCAATGGACCCGGTTACCTTTATCAGGATAGAGTATGGCTTCACAATGGTTCGTGTAAACCATAGTAGTCATCACCTAGACTCATTCTGAGTATTAAAAAATATGCAAAGGACACCTTACCGCCTAGCTAGAATAAGCCATGCTAGTTACCACAAGAAAGTATACGATGTTAAGTCGTGAGTAATTACACAGTCACTCTTACTAAGCTCAATAAAGTAAGAACAAATTAAGAAAAGTAGTGTAGAAAGTTAAGCAAGAAATTGCCAAACTTTGTCCAAAATACCTTTAAAAATTGATGACATTTTTCATCCTCTAGGGAAACCCTCATTCTTGATTGAGTAATTAAGTGACTTAGCTCCCTAAATTGAATTTCCATTTCCTTGAAGCTACTGGGTGCTCGTACAAAAGTATCTTGTAAACGGGAGGCAATTAAACACAAACCGCTTAATCCTGCCCGAGATAAGAGCCTGCTCATGAAGTCACATCATCATAGGAGATGGTGCCACCTTCAAATGAGCTAAAGGTGACATTGACTCCGCCTGTGCTGGGTATTCCGACAGAATGGTTACGAAAAGCATTATGGGATACATGCAACCTGGAATGCATGATTCTATCAGCTCATTCTGTTTTTACAATGGAGAATATATGGGTGTGCAACGATCTACTTCTCCGGCTTGAGTTTAAACGCCTTTTGATTCACTTTCAAGTTTTTGCTGACATATGATAAAATGTATCCGGAGGTTTCAGAATGAACATTTCATAGGTTAGTCTAATCATAGGTTGACAATCTACTGCATCTGGGCACACAAGTCTGGGTGGGAAAATCGGACAGCAAACGCTTCCCTTGTGCTTGCTAGTTGCCGTGCCTAACTATTTTGAGTTTTTTTCCCTTCACTTCTTAGTGTGGAGATGAGCATCTACCTGAAAATGGTTGTGGGACTAATCTCATTTACACGGTTATCTGATCCGTTTTGGAGGTGCTTTTTCCCACTCAAATACGTAGATGAATAGGTCGGAAGTAGATAAGTGAACAAGTGTCACTCGTTCCGGCTACATCTTTTGAAACCAAAAATTAATTACCTAATTGTGTCATTACGTAAGTGGGCCTTCCATAGCAACAACAAAAAAACCATGAATTACACCCTTTGGTTTACCTTGGAGTCACATTTAATTTTCTCTTTGCACAGCTCACAAGTGTGGCTGAACAATTGCTCATAGCACGTAACACAGTAGGGCTTCTCATCATTGAGGATGTAACGTTGACCAATCAGTGACAGATTGCATTGCGTACAAAGAAATTCCTCTCCAGGTTTGAGCACTACCTCCTCCGTCATGCCTGGTTGCTAAAAAGATAATAAGGCAAAAGTGTTGGTTGATTAGTTTTGGGAGAATTTATCAACTTTCGTACCCGCAACTTGGAGTGGCTTAGTTGACGGTTTAACCGCAAATGAGCACTTGTTTAGAGGATATAGAGGATAGAAAAGAAATTGTACTCTTGTTTTGTATAAAATTATCACTTTTAAGATGAAAGACTGAATGCAAGTCGAGTACAGACAAAATGGATCTGCCGTCGAGTCAAAAACCTACTCAGTCCTTTAGCAGTGTGTCACACGAGAATCGGTCCTATATTCTCAAGTGTGCATAAGGGAAGACAGTTGAACTGGACGAAAGTTCCTCCGAACTCAGATGAGAGTACTTGTTGTTGATGTCTGATGTCCTCAGTATCCGTGCAGAAAACAGACGAACAAAATGTTGCTAGTATGAGGAGATTTGAGGCCTTTAATTGAGATTTCGTCCTACAAGTGAAGCCAACTTATGCTGAAAAACCGACAAGGGCATCCTCATGAGATGCGCACTGCTGACGATTCCCAATAAGAACGAAACAAAATATAAAGGTTCCATTGAAAAACTTCTGCGATCACCTCAGAGAAGTCATGTAAACGTCACTGAAAAGAGCTGGTTGGATGACAAAGAGATTAGAGCAACTCTCTGGTTAATTTACATCTGCTCCTAGACGACAGCGTCAGCAGGCCACTTAGTAACTAAGGCAAACTGATGATGTCTTGTTTTTTCAGATGGGATGAGGCATAAAAGTCGTAAGCATGAGATGGGAGAGCACTAAGTGAAAGTAAACTCAATGCTGAATGATGTATGCTAGAAAACGGTAGCTTGAAGGTCCCGTTAATTCAACCCTACTCACGTATAATTCACTGAACGAGGAGTGCAACCACCACTAAGTTGGTACCTTGAGCCCCAGTTTGACACTCTAGTTGAAGGATCCCATTCTTTGAAGGACTCTTGTCGACCAGCGGATATCCAAGAACGATACACTCTGAGATACATTCTTTCTTTAAGCTCTTAAAAGCTGAGTGTTTACCAACATCGCTTCCAAATAAAAAAATCATCAACTTTTCCTGGTATGCCTTTATCCGTTCCACTTAATTATTCCAACAGACCTACTTTATTGCGTACATAAAATATTCATTTGACTTTTGACTGTCGCGCTTACAGACAGACAGATGGCGTTACAATAGAAAGTCTACTGGGACCATAGTTGGCTGTTACCTTAGAATGATTGAAAGAAAAGTTGATGACATTGCCCAAATGTGCAGCACGCGGCAGATTTTGCTTAGCCCTGATCCGGAACATTACGAGGTTATTGCTAGGCAACTAAAAACTGCTTCGTACCCCCTTCCCCTGGAGAAGGAGAAGAATGACGACTTACCGTTTGTTTATTCCATCAACTTGGAGGCATCCCTCGGGAAGAACGTGTCAAAATAGAGATCATATGTACAAGCAATGCAAACCATTACCGGGATCCAGGTAGCTCAATGATTAAGGCCGGGAGTTAGTAGGCCGAACCCAACTTCTGCATCTCGACTGTTCCAGTATCGGCTTGGAAAAACTGGTAGTACCTCAACCCGCATACTCCCTTCGAGTTGCATGACAGCAATGAACCCAAAGGATGTTACAAATGAACGATTCCATTTTCACTCCGTTACCAGTATTTTCTGTTCATCGATGACCGGTAACCACTTCTTTCCCTCTTCAGATCTCTGGGGCACTGATGAAACATAAATGTAGTATAGGTAATTCTCCCGTTGCTGTCCGGTATTCCTCGATGATAACTTTGTCTACTTCACTACCAGGACGCGGTTTGCGCCAGCTAACTCGATGCCCCTAAATCTATCTTCCGAAAAGTAGCCGAAAATTCAAATCGTAATTCTCAGTGGCTTTGTGTCCTTCTAATTCATGTTGAGACATCTTCCTTTCTAGTACTCACAATACATCGATTCAACAGGCTAGTACCGCAACTCCGGCTAGCGGCTGTTCTGATAGTAGCTATGAGTGTTACTGAAAGGTTCAAGGCAATTTCATTATTATCACATCGAAATTGTTACAATTGTCGTGGTAATATCGGACAGACTGAACGTGCGGTTTACTCAGAGGGTACGTGCGATCAACTGTTCCGTGTGAAGTCGGCTTTGGTTAGTTTATGCTACCAGTGTCCGAGTTACAAGCCAAAGTGATTCCTATGTGGTACGGTGTTACCCAGATGTACAAACCACTTTAACCCTTGACACCCATCAGTGACATGTTTCATCATCATGTTTTAATCAAACGGTTTGCCGGTATGTTTGTGTGCATGGGCCTGGGGGCGACTGAACTGCAGCATCGAGGGTGATCCAGAATGTTACCTCTGGAAGCCACCTCGCGCTTTGTGAATGTACCACTGAACGATTAATAGAGCACAGTTGTAACTTTATTGGTTTCGGCGGTGGTGATGCTGGTGTTTTCAGTATAGGACGTAACTGTCTTCCACATTGAAAGCGCGTTTCAGTCCGACAATTATACGCCCAGCGACAGAGGGAGTTGGGGACAGAAAATGCATTTGATCGAAAGCTACGAGCGCCTTTATGAATAAACTAAAGAACACGAAAAGATACTGTGATATCTTGAATATGGTACCAAACGAAACACTAGGTGGTATTTGTGCAGCACATTCGGTTGGAGAATATCATAGACCAGAGTGTCAATGGGAACTCATTTGGGTCTCCCGTTAACAAAGATAATTTGCAACTGGGCGCACTTCTTTGATTGCATACAGTTTGGGTTAACATAGGTGTGACAGAAACTCAGGGACTGTGTCTACCAAAAAAGGTGAAACCGTTGGTGGGCTGTCGAAAGGTTCTCACTATCCATATGAGTACTGCGGTCTGTAAAGTCCAATGCACTTTCCGTGGTACATCCAATGAGCAGCCCATTGTTTACTGGTGCTACAATGGCGTATTTTTAGAGCAGCAGAAGACATCAACTTGAATGATGCTCTGAAAAGCTTCAGTTCAGCTCAGCTCAGCTCGTCTGAATACTAGCTTTTTAGTGGATTACGAACAAGAATTCTGTTTTAATTTGCTGGATATAGTGAAGATGGTGGATTGAACGACACAGTAAAAAGTATACCGTAGCTACATATGAACTGGTCGGTGTCAGTATCTTGACACTGTGTCTGAATGATTAGAAACCTTATCAGACATCTCACTGAAAAGGTGAGGAGTATCCGCTTATAACAAAAACTAGAAACCCTGAAATAATTATTTATGCAGAACGTCTATCTGACCTGGTTCACACACGGAGCAATAAGGATAGTTTACCCGGTATCTAAGACATGCGTCCAGGTCGAAGGTAAGAACAACCACCGTAGAGAGGAAACTAAAAAACCTCGTGGGTTCTGCATTTATCGCTTCCTTAGTTTTTTTTGGATTTAAGTCCTCTCTCCACACTCGGTTCGTAACCAGAAGACAAACTGGAAAGTGGTAACATCAGCTAACGTGTGAACTCTTACATGGTCTTACAGACGATCGCACGTTAATCGCAAAGTAAGATATTGGTCTGATAAAAAACCATTTCCCTGATTTGTCGAAATACACTCATTCGCATTGCAATTTGGGAGACCCAACTGAATCTTAGCTGAAGCGAAGAGGATAAGAGTTTTGAGCAACCTTATAAGCAGTGTGTTACCTCTATACTTCAATGATTATTCAACGTAGTCAAAACCTCCACACAATATTCTCTGCTTGGCGGCTGGCAGTCAATCACAATCTATGAGATTTCAAACGCTTTCGAGAGCCGGGGCAATCGCCATCCGCCTACAAAAGCCTAATCATTTTGCCAAAAAGTAGACTCGTGTGAACTTTAAAATTCTGCTGGCTCTGCTCTGGTTCTGTCCTGAACTCCTATTTCTTTCTGATAGTGGACCGATTTCCTCTATTCAGTAACTCTTTTGTACAGTCCGTGTTAACAAAATTTCCTAGTTGTTGCATAATGGTACTAACTATAAGAACTAATAAGCATACTTTTAATTAGAGTGATAGCACCCCTCAGCAACACACTACATGGGAGTTGAAAGTTTGTGGGGTGGAGGACCAATATAACCACTCAGTACATGCGTAAGGAAGATAATGTGATAGCTTAGTTAGCAGAATACCTAATGAAACTAGCGTATATGTGATCCGAACAAAGTAACTTAAGGTGGGTCATCTGCGCGTGAGGGAAATTTCCTTCCATATAAAGTGACCCCGGAAAAGGATGATTTTTGCGTAGGGTTATCTATGTACGATTGATGACCATGTTTGGCGTTCCCCGTTATGGACTATTCCATTCAAACTCAAACCAGTCTATGCTTCTTTATGTTACTTGTTCGTGTTCAGTAATATCGTTTCAACAACGAGCATAGGGTTCGAATCTGAAAATTTAAACACTGTTTCTGTGGTAGGTGAGAAGTCAGGTGGGTGTATTTGCAATTCACCTGCGAGAGCAAAGCAGTCTGAATTTATGACCCCCATTGTAGCAGTAAAAAGTTCAGTTTGAAACGATCCGTTGAGAATTTGAAGATGCCATACTTGCAGGAAGTCAATGGTGGTCAGCTTGTTATAGAACTTTAAAGCCTGTATTGCTACTGGAGAGATAAATTCATCAACTCAGTGATTGAAATTTTAAGGGCCGATGGAGAATTTACAAGTGTAGTGCTCAAATTCCCGAGGCTCATACGACCACGACGTACATGCCGTTCGCATCAATAAGCTAAATTTTCAGGGAGATGTCAAGTTTTCTTCAAAATATCGACCGTGATATCTAGCTTTCTATTGTGTTCCAAAACCTTTGGATCACGTAGAACGGGGGGCAGACAGAAGAATCCTGGGAACTTTTCTAACGCTTGACTGTAAATTACACGCAAAATTTATTCAAAACAACAGTTAGGTTAGTTGTTGCTCATGAAGGTGTTTGAAGTGATTTACCTGGCGGGATTTTAAATCATGGACACTGGCAAAATGTTGCACTCGAACATCGGTGAACTGATCAGCTAGCCTTCAGTCTTGACAGCTTTGGAACACGGATACAAAGGCTAATTACTTAGAAAAAACCGGCTTGTTTAACTGACAGGTGTTTTTCAATGAAAGAAGTTAAGGAGTCCATCATTCTTCCCGTATCTTGAGGAGTCAACTAGGCGCACTCTAAATAATTCAGAAAACAGCGTGTGTTAGCAAGTCTACCGCCCTATATGGGATACGGTTCACACTTTTTTTCGTGTTCCTGTGTGTACACGCGAGAGTTGCTGCCGTGCGCAGCTTCCCTTAATTTGCAGATTACATTTGAAGATCCGGCTGAGAAACCTGTCACAAACTTGATGCTCAAAATTAGAAAGCAAAAGGACTAGACGAGCGTGGAATCCACATTCTCCTGCTCAACAGGCTAAAACGCCAACCTGATGCAAATACCGATGCCTCCGGAGAAAAAAGACCTGGAGAGTCATTAGGCGACCAGCTACATGACACAGACAATTCCAAGTACCGTTGAAAAGGTAGATGCACTCCTGTATCCCTCGACGTTTTTT
>SJOL01006901.1:162276-173631 GCA_004794785.1 Opisthorchis felineus | reverse complement strand
CGACATAGAAAACGAGCCTTTGGGTACGACCCAAACAAATTACAGTAGACGAAACGCGTTGCTTGTCCTGGTTTTGTCAGACGACTAACCGGAATAATCGTGTTGGGACGGCAAGAGGATACATAAGTGGTGCGATATTCTGGACTGTTATGGCCATTTTAGAGCTGACAGACCACTAATATTATTTTTTTTGTAGTCGACACTGCATGCTATACCCATATATATATATATATATATATATATATATATAAAGGTTGTTTCACATGCCGGGACTAATATCAATAGACATGGAGAATACTTACACGTTGAAGGACCTGTAGAGGCCTAATGTGGATAGAGATCTAAGAATGAGGTGTGGACAAGCAAGACGTTTTTACCAATATATGATCTTGATATGAATATATGATCTTGATTCACAGGGGAACTAGTGAGCAAAGAACTGAACTGAAGACACTGTTCACGGGAGGAAAGTGTTGGTAGCTCAGGTAGCGTAGATGGTCGTTGGCTTGTTCGCTGAGCTGGGCAGTTTGATTGCAAACGTTTCATCACCAATCGAAGTGACATCATCAGTGCGTTATTGGGGAGCGTAGTGTTGCGTAGCGTGGGTTGGTGGTTGTGCCTGACCACAATTGTGGTCAAACTGATTTCTTTCAACTAAATGCATTCTTAGCCTCCGAAAAGCTTTGATCCCTCGTTTCTGAAAACTATCAGTCACCTGTGCTAAGGTTGGTTGATGTATTAAATTTTCTGCCATTTATTGAACTTAAGTGGACTTAATCATCCCTAATTAAGGCGGAGCTTTTATGTGGAATACTGCAATCAGTTTCCACCGCTACCTCCACTATACCGAATTCATGACGATTTGGAAAGTGATTCAAGAGTCTTGTTCGTAGGCATCGTGACAACAAAAAAGAGATTTTGAGGGTCTTTCGGCTGAATATTTTTGGCGTAGACACCTGGCACCTTCAGGACTTTCTTGAAAGAGACTTCATGTTTGAAGCAAGTTGGTAAACGGCGCGAGCTTGTATTGGTGTGTAAACGTAATACTGAGTTTGTTTCGGAAAAATTCACCACGAGATTTCAGTATCCAAGTTATGATGCCTCACTCATCGTGAAATCTACGAATATTGTATGCCCTCGGTGCTATCTATTTAACACCTCATGTTTCGCCCTAATCCTTGCTGTTTTCATAAACTAAGTCTGTATTCTATCAGTCAACATTGTTGCCCAAAAAATGGAGTGGTCTAGTTTCTCAGATTTTTAGAATCTTTGGGTATTGAAGCGCATTCACTTTTGTAACACTATTCATTCCAGACAGTCAGACGCCAGAACTCTTCTGAAATATAATCTGAAAAGCAGTTGCTGCACCCGTGACTTATTGAAAAAGCAAAACATGTAAGCGGTGAGTGCACTTCCTGTTCACTCAAGAGATCTAATTGCTCATTTCAGAGGCCGTGAAAAGTCACGAACTGTTTCTTACCCTTGGGTCTTAATCGGTGATGTACACACCTCGGAGGTGTGAGGTGGTCCGACCTGGTAAAGTGCATTTTCCTCAAAAACAGTACAAAACATGGATAACGAATTCATGGAGGCGCGTTTTGACTACCCCTGAAAATGGGATCTTCTGTTGTTGTAAACCTGAATGAGGGTAGTTTCGATTTTTACTGCTCAACCTTTCGGTCGCCTCGGGTAACCTCTATCAGGAGTGGAATAATCAAGATCAGATATACAAGGAAACATGACAAAAGCATGGCGTGAATTGGCACAAAAATAGACACCCGGACATTTCGCTTTTAACGCAAGGTGAACAATGGAAAGCAGAGTGAACGTTTTCGCAGTTGATACTGTTCCAAATACTTTGGCATCGATGTAATCGCATTTGAAGCAAGCTAGTAGTAACGCTTGTGCCAACTGATGGCAACCTTACACGGTTTACGAACACCGCCCTTTGAAATGGTGAATGTATCTTCCCGGTTAGTAGGTCAGTAGGTTAAAATTATTAAGTGATGCGAACCATGGTCAGCTAGCGGACTTGAGTTTTGTTCTTATGGAATGAGTTATCACGGAATTCACAGCAATCCGTGGAAGGATGCGTGTCAACGGGATAAACCAACCAGCTGGTAATGGTCCCGTACACCAAGAACTCAAACAAAGTCTTCTCATCTATCGGTCACTCGGTGCAAATTCACTGGCAACAGTTGGTTAGTTTATCGTAGGATCACCATTCATGGAGAACTGTAGATGAGGTTTTGCAACTAAGCTAAACATGAAAAAAAGTCCGGAATTCATGTTGACCTACTGCTCTTGGCATCAGTGCGCACTGGTGACGGAGACATTTCTCCTAAACGTAGTGGATTTGTTGGACGACTGTGTAAGCCTGGTGAATCGTGACAAATTTCTTGATCGTAGACTCTTTCGGTCTGTTTGCTCGATTTTTTAATCAAAAAGTACACTCTACTAGGTGCTTTGTCGGTAAACGAAAGAATTAGGCGGCCACCTTGAATCACCTAGTTTTGTTCCGGATACTTTCGGCCTTGACTGTCTGTTTCACAACTTTATATAAAATCAGCTGACCTATGCGAGCCATTGTAGCTGCAACCGAGAACCTAAAGCATTCGAAATTGCTGACTGCCCTTGGGCTGTGCGTCCGTGAAACAGACTTTGGATTGCGGATGTCAGATTAGGCTAGATTTATGCTGAACTACTAGAGAAGCGCAAAACTGCGCAGACTCACGGGTTGTAAGCTGAGCTCCATTGTCTTTTACCAGGAGCTCTGGAACTGCGAACTTTGTAAACAGTAGGTTGAGAATGGCTGCCGTTTATCCAGTCGATGCTTGGCTTACCATAAACACTTCTGACAAGTTTTGGAAAGCGTTAACAACCACCAGGAACGCACATTCTTTCACTGTGCTCACAAAAGTAGAGGGCTACTGAGCATAAGTTCGGGTAATGGCTTTCATTTTGAATCTTCCAGGATGACCTTCATGCTTTTGTTCCAACACTTGACGCCGACGTTTGTGTGGTGTGAGAACACAGTTGCCGAACATTAGACAATCACCCAAGATCTGACCTGCTGCAGGGAGGGTCGTGCACAGTTTCTAAGACAGTTGCTTGAGCAAAGATATGAAGATGCTGAACGAGTTCAGAAGAAAATTTCTGAATTTTGTAATAGGTTAAAACTGACGCATCTGTGGTGTCTTTGTCTTCCTTTTTAACGTTTTTTGAAAGACTTATCACGATGGTGGCATGACAAAAGTCTTACGTTGGTTTACAAGTTATGCAAAATCATAAATCACATGTAAAATAGCCCAGAGTTCTAGTTAACTGGCTGCGTGTATCAGGATGGCTTTCGGAGATCCGAAGAGTACCTAAAATGGTTTGTGTACTGTGTGGAAAATAAAATGTCAGCCATGCTGAACTCTGTGGAGAGCTTGTTGATTAGGTGCCTGTTGGTCTGTTCACCGAGCTTGGCAATTAACCTGCACATATTTCGTCACCAAACAGGGAGAAATCAAACAGCGCACTGATGACGCCTCCTTGATTGGTGATGAAACATTCGCGGGTTAATTGTCAAGCTTGGCGAACAGATCAACAATCACATGGTCAGTAACCAATAAACGCACCCGAGCTACCAATATTTCGGAATACTGTGGACTTTTCCCCGCGGTGGACATCCATTTCTATCTGGTTGTAATTCAACGGTATAAAAAAAATACATGACAAACAACCTTTCTTTCGGACCTGGTGGGAGCTGATGCAGTAAGAATGAATTATTTCTATATTCTGAGACATCGACTGTCACTGTGAGCCAAAGTTTATCATTGTGCTGCAATATCAATAAGTCGGACATGAAAATACGTATAACGTGAGAAAACGCTGCTTTGCGTACATGTGACCGGTTCCAATAAGACAGACAAAAGTCCTTTCAGAACAGGGAAAATACAGATCTGAGTCTTGGTGAACTGCTGGAGTCCGAGGGTTTCATCTTAGTGCCAATACCTGCTTATAAAAAAACGCAACCTTACTTGTCACCAATTGTTCTATGAGGTGGCACTTTTAAAGGCAGCTGGGTATTCGCGATACCAGATCTATTCTACGTCGGATCCGGACACTGTAAATATCATTGCATCAGCTGATCAGCGAATCGTGGAAAGTCAGAATAGGCTGATAAGAGTCTCCAGCCAGAAAAAGCAACCGCTTGTCTGTGGTATGAGGAACTTAGCACAGATGGTCTATAAGTTACCGGAGGCTTCCCGAATTTCAAGTGGTTATGTGCAACTGACCAAGGTACCACTTTGATACCTACGAAGATTTGCATCGTGCGTGTTCGCTGACACAAACAACCGATACTCAAACTATTATCATTTGGGACGTTTAACAATCAGGGAGCAACTCCTATCTTACCTATTTCATCAGTCATGCGTGAACACCGACGAAAAGCTTGATGCCCTTAAAGATGCTTTTCAAAATTTGCACTCTGGTAGATCAAGAAACATCTGCCAACAACACCACATGCTTCTCACCAAATGGGCGGAAACGCATCTTCCAATAACTCCGCGCTGCGCGCATCCAGTCATTTCTTTCCGAAAAAAAAGATAGTAATCTTACCCTGTGACATACACATCAAACCGATGTTTGGGTAATCCCGTGCACGGATCAGTGTATACGGACGCAGGCCTACATATATCAAATTCTATATCAGAAGAGGAAATTGTAGGACAACGGCTCGTTAACGACCTGGGTTACTATCGCATCCCATGGGAAAGGCAACATCAAAAGGCCACGGTCCCGGCAGAGTGACGAAAGGTAGCATATTTTGATATGAGCAGTTAGTTTTCTGGTATTAATCGAGTGCTGTTTTCGTCGTCCGATGTTGTCTTTGTGCATTTGCACGACTGAACTTGTACAATCATTTCATTCTGTCGCACAGTTTGTTGTGACTCACTAGGCCAGCTCTGGGGTGTACCAAACCGAAAGTTATGCTAGAGTGTTTGGCACATTGCTGAGCCAATTGACAAAACTGACGGTCTAATAAGGAAACTGACCACGAGAGTTTCGAGGGAGGTCTAATTCAACCTTTTGCTCCATCTACCCTGCTGGAAGCTTTTTCACACTTGGTAGAGTTCGAAATAATGTCTGCTAGTACTGGTTAGTAGAAGTAACCACCATGGAATCGAATAGAACGTGTCCTTTGTATCCGATTTCGGCTTCATCTCGCAAATCTGTCCATCAAAATAAATATGTTTCCGCTGTTTGTGATGTTTGCCACAAGCGGTAGTGTTTCAAGCGCTTAGACTGCCCTATAATCAACCAAAAATTGAAATATCCTACCCAAAACACATGATGAATGTTCACAATTTATCTCCTAGCACTTGCTATGAGTTCAGTCAAAAAAGACCTGCTATGGGGCGTTTCGAAGCGTGACTGACCTGCTCAACACCAATAAATGTCAGAATAGCCTTCAAACGCATTACCTGAGTTATCGGAAGCAATAAATCACTTATTCACCTTGCCTATACTGTGCTACCTGAAAGACCCCCACACCGAGCACACTGGCAGTAAATGAGACAAAGTTGTAAAGTCAAATGGAACACAAACAGAAAGTTCACTTAGAGAGCGAAATTCTCCCACTGGACGCGTGGAGTACGGTTGCCCGATCAAGAATACACGCACACACCTTTGAGTACCATTCAGCTGAGATAATGCCTGTCAACCAGTGTGATTGCGTTGCAATGTCTTATTTTTGTTCCCGCTGGCTTCCCCACTCCCCACCCTCGGATAGAAAACATGTAAGCCTCATACCTGTGGAACATTTTGCTCAGTGATAACCAATCAATGAATCATGCTTGACAGCAGCGCCATTAATTAGCCTTTCTGCTAATAAAGCACTTATTCTTATCAGCTGAAGTTGAAATACTAAATAAGCCCTTTGTTTTCCGATCTCATCCTGTAGGTTGTATCGATTTGTATGCGGAAGCTTGCTTCGGGACCCGACAGCTTCAGTCGTGCAGATAGCGACTAGTAAGCATTAAGGTTTGGCAACCAGTTGATAGGGCTAGTAACCGCACATTAACTCATGGTCCATGAACATATGTGTTGTAAAAAACTAAAACCTGAAATAAGAAAACACTCATGTGCGCGTACACACACACACAGCTCTTCACGAGGAAGCCCTCACCCCTACTAAAAATGACGGAAGATAAACAACGAGTTTATCAGCTAAAACAGACTACCGTTCGAGAAGCAGTGATGGACTTCCTCATAGAACATTGATAGGTTATCGAGTACAACTAACCCAGAGAATCAAGCTTAACTGGTACGGCCTTGTATGCGTTGTACTTAGTAGAATTTAAGTCATTTCGGTTTGAAAACTGAAACAATCAGCAGTGATCAAAAAGTCGGACAGCTTTGATGGCTATTACGGCTATTGTTCAAGTTCAGCCAGTAAATTGCTAACCAAAACTCGAGGCGGTTTACCTCTTCCGATTCCTTGGTCCTCAGTTTGAATTTAGCCCTCATATATCCCACTATCTTGTACACAAAAATCACTTCTCTTTGCAGGAAATATAACGGCATGTAGACTGCCGCAGTTATTCTACATTGCAGGAGGACTGGCAGTGGTCCTGAAATCGACCCAATTCCAGCAGTTTATAAGCGAAGATGTTCAATATTTTGTCGACCATTGTCTAAGAGCAGAGCTATCATAACAGAATTGTTCACTTTCTGTTGGTCACAAATCAATTTCCTGAGAAAGTTCCTTTCAGTATCCTGCTTCTGAGTCCAGCAATGTAGAATGTTGTCTTGTGCACCTGTAGAATGCAATAAATTGTCCTCCTAGAAGATAAATCTTGGAAAATACAATCAGCAGCGTCTCTTGTGTGGTTCATATAGATACTCACTACAAGCTACTTTTGAAGAATCAATTACCGATGAATTTATTGATTTTTTAGGGTACGTCATACTCAGGGTAGTGGTAAACCGACCAACCAGCGGGCAAAATGTGTTGCGGCTCCCAAAGGCACCAGGTACACGATACTTACGATGCCCCTGTGTAACTTTTGGAAAGCACGAAACCGGTACGAACACCAGCTGTAGGCACTGGGCCCCCATGGATTTGACGTTGTGTCGATTGAAGTAGACGGTCAGAACAACAACCAAAATGATCTTGGGAAAGGCACTTCGAGAGTTAGGCCACTACTCTCAAAGTACGGAACGGAGGTCCACATTACTCACAGCTTATTATGTGACCATTTCGGAGAGCGGACACCACAGTGAAAAAGATCGAGTATTTGCTAATTTCCTGAGGGTTGTTCTGACTCAAACCGCTGTACAGTCACAATGCATTTAATGCAGATGATCTAGGAAATATGGTGACGACTTCGTGGGACACCAGCTTTGTTCCATAAAGGATGTAAAACCCAGTCGCTTGCAAATTAAGTTGGTGTTAACGGGCGACTCACTTAAATCCCAGCTTGAACTCTTGTTTGTGGTATCTGACAACTTAATACGCTGCAGAAGGGACGCCTTATGCTCCATGTTGTTCGATATTCGAGATATGGTAGTGCACTGTTCTCGACGGAATACACTACTAATAAGGTTGCTGAAAAATTCGAGAACGCAATGACGGGTTTCGTTATTCCTTTGACCTATCAGGCAGACGCAATCCTCGGGTGTCCGTTAACTTTGCATTTTGTTCTGATATCTCGAATACCGCACCAGTTAAAACATGAAGGAGACTTTCCGAAGCACAAGGGAAGATTCAGCTGGGATTCATTTGAGGCTCCCGTAAAAACCAAAGTGGTCTGTTGAATTGCGTCCCATTCGGATCCAAACAAAACAAAAGTTCTGAGGAAATTTGGGGGTCGGGTCTACCTAATGAGCCCCAAGAAGGGCAAAACCGGTCGTCGGCTGTCGATGAGTTTTCACCAGCGTTGTGAGTAGTATGTTCCATCAATAAAATGTACATTCTTCCCTTCCACCTTCGCAAAGTATATTTGTCAAAACGTGTCAGGATTATATCACTATTCTGTACTTAAAAAGTTAGAAACACAACAAATTGTCCGATAAACATCACAGGAGTAGCAATACTTCCTTTTGCTGCTAACAGAATCAGAGCACAGCCTGGAAATTTCACCATACCTTCAATTAGTTGTTATAAACCGTTTTTTTGCAAACCAGAATTATTTTCTTGCGAGAATCGGGGGAATAGCCTGCTTGAAATGTTCTTCAGACAAGTCACAGTGCAAAAGTCGACCTCAATTTTCAGTTAGACTGATATTCGGAAGATGCCAATGCACTTTTTATTGACATACAGAATGAGGAAATTTAAGGAATTCTGGGAACTACGCCCACCTGATGAGCCATAAGAGGGCACTTTTCCAAACATGGCTAATTGACTGCAGCACGGTTTGTAGATGAAGCATGCGGATATTTCACATCTTGCGCTGACAGTTATGGCAGAGTAGAACTAATTTCGGAGCTAAAAAGCCGCCAAACTAGGGGCATTCCAATAGGATGAAATACATCCACTGTCGCGTAAACCGACAGGAACACCGACAAAATGAGCATGAAGCCTCATGTGACCATTGTTGATAAATTTCACCAGTAGTGTGTAGCAGTCTCCGTTCTGTCTCATCCGTCAGGCTAGTTTCTGACGTCTTTGTTTTACATGTGTATATTCTACAGAAAAACGCTGGGCATGGCAACCATTCTCCGCTCAACTTATCGTCATGGTTACCGGTTGATTCAGCAGAAGACATTTGCGGAGAGAATTAGCAGCTGATAGGGGCGTTCGTTCAAGTTGTTGTGAACGGTCTTTTTAGTTTAATGGTATGTCAGTCTGAAAACGGCTGTCACATGCTCCGAGTTCAGCTAAACAGCGGCTGAGCATTACAGTTCGGTGGGTTAGGTATGAAGCTGATAAATGACTTTGCTGCCTTATTCATTTCGTTAAGCTGATTCTAGACACGTCTCTCCGTTACGGAACTTAATTATTTTGCAGTTTTTCAAGGTGGCGAAGTTTCATGTTCAGCCAACAATTCTGAAAAACGGAAACTATTGTACGGCCATTTCATGTTCATACAGAATCTACGAAGGGGCATATCGCACGAGCACTGAACAGGATTCGAACCCGAAACATTTAGAATGAAATAACGGTAAAGTTACTGGTCAGTCATCCGGAGTTTCAAGCAACGTTGTTTAGTGTTTCGTTTTAGATTCGTGATATGCATATTGCCGAAGCTTATGTTCAGGTACGAAATAGAGGAGCATTATTTTCAGTTTTCCAGCAAGAAAATGAGTTCGATCTGCAGGATGAAATCACATAGTGAAACATCGCTTGACTGGAAGGATTCAATATTGAGCTGAAAACAATCGGTTTGAACCACAGTTTACCGAATTGAACCTGATGCTTCGAACTTAGTCCGATTTATGGCTAATAACTGTGCAAACTGCGTGAAGCGTTCTTATCCACATAACCATCGTTTGAACAAACTTCCATCGTTCTGGACGGCTTATTCTTGCTGGCCGACCACAAACGGCAAAGGTACTGGACTCAAGTTAGCTGGTAACTCATCAACAGTGCATATTCTTGACCCTGATCTAGATCTCCTACATTCGAAGTGACTGTGCCACCAAGAGATCATCTGCGCATGCTGGGCAGACTTGAACTAAGAAGACAAATGTTTACGGTCGACTGAGGAGAGCGTTTAATCACAGGGTGATGTGGAAAGAATGCTAGAAACCCGACAGTAATCATGAAGAAATAAAATGAAGATCTGACACTGCGTTCACATTTCCGATACTGTCTACATTTCACTTGGAATGCATTTGACATCTTAGCCTATGGTGGAAACAGGAAATATTTTGTACCGATTTTGGACGTAAACCTTTGATAACCCTCTACATCCGTGGCTGCTGAATTGCAATCCCTGTCGTCAATTTATAGGAGCAAAAGTAAAGCACATGTCACTTTAAGAGTCATCCAATGATGTTTTGTGGTGAAAGACAGATTGCTCGGCCAGACAAGTACACAATGACACTTCAGTTTCCAGCCTCGTTACAATAACCTGCCTTCAGACGGTCGGACTGCTGGCCTTCGCGACAAAGTCGGACGGTTAGGTCAAACTGCACGGGTTAGCTTACCTATTTCAATCGACACTGGTGGTGTCGTATCGTGTCTGTTTGTGGCTGGATGGCATCTGACGTTGCTCATCCAAAAATAAGTAGAAAAACGAAAATTCTTGCCTGACACTCAACAATCTTCGAAAACTATGGAAAAACCAAGCAACGCAGTCGTTATACCTATCGTCCTGAGCCGTGAGATCAAATCTCTTCAGGTTATAGTCCTCTTCTTCTGGCCGTGTGCCCTTGGTTTTTAAGTTTTTTATGCCTACACTTATGTGTCAAAACCTTTCCTAATCATTTCTTAACTTTTTGCATGGAAAAATTTTTTGCAGTCGATTAGGTCCAACTGCTAATTCTCCCTAAATGTGCGATGCTCATCGCTACTACTTGCTAGCATTTTGTTGCCTTTTTTATCCCCCTGAACCTGAATGGTATTCGTCCAGTTGGAGCAGAAGATAGCTCGATCGTCTCCCATCCGAGAGGGTCAGAGTTCGATTCCCGGTGGGCCTGCTTTTGAGATCGGGATAGCTCAGTGGTTGAGGTGCCAGCTTACGGACCGGAAGGTACGTGGTTCGAACCCAACCTCAGCATCTCGACTGGTGCTGTCTACGCTTGGGCGACCCGACAGTATCCCAGCCCTCGTTCTTCCTGCCATTGGCGTGGCACATAGGCACCGAAATGGTGCTAAAGCTGAACGATCTGAATTTTTCTGAATGCTATTCAGTTCAGCTACCACCCGCTGCTGACGAAATCCACTCAGGGCGTAACCTTTTATACCCGGTCTTATCAATTGTCTGTCAACGGTGAAAAACCGTTTTTGGTACATTGTATTATAACGCAAATAACGTTTTAGCTGCACGTATGAATTCAAACAGATTATAAAAAGTATCGATTCCCACCAACTAAACTGAAACATGAAGAAGCACGAAGAATGAGTGACGTCATGGTGGGAATGTTTATGCTCATGTAACATATTTCATCATCCTGGTAAACAGAATTGGACATTTTGGCAAATCTCAAAGCATATGGAAATACACGAACCGTATCGAACGGATATGTGGATTGTAAAAAAGGAAGTCACGTATGTTCTAGAAATTGAGATTTAAAGCATGCGGCTGGTTCCGGTCAATAATTTGGCAACCACATGCGATTACTAGATAACGTAGGTTATATAGTAGATCATAGAATATATCGATTATATAGATAATTATTATATCACAATAATCATAC